>OVAF01003663.1:0-11756 GCA_900406245.1 Odontarrhena argentea
ACGAGGGAGATGAAAAATCTCTTTCGATTTCAAAATGGGTTCGAATTAGGGTTGGGACTAAACTGATTTGGGGAGTTTATAAAACCAAACCGGTGCCATATGTTGACAGTTGGTTTAATTGAATGGTTTCGGTTAAACTCTCGCGGGTCGGGTTTACGGGTCGGGTTTACGGGTCGGGTGAGTGGATAGGGGTGGTTGGGCTCGTAAATATACACCAACTCCTCTCTAAAATCGTAATTAGCCACCTTTTCGTATTTAAAAAAAAAAGAAAAAACAAATGAATTAAACTGAGAGCATTTTGGCACTTTTGGTTTGAGCTGAGAGCATTCTAGCTAATTCTTCGCAAGGTGCTGAGTTATTCTATGTCGGTCCGGTATGTGTATTTACTATTTACGGTTGACCAAACTCGCATACATTCGGTATGTGTATTTACTATTTACGGTTGACCAAACTCGCATACATTTAAATCCGGTTCAGTCCATTGTGCATACATTTAAATCCGGTTTAGTCTTATTATGTGCATGTATTTAAATCCGGTTCAGTTCATTATGTACATTATTCCAATTTATATTTGAAAGTTTTGTCCTACTCAACATGATTACTTTTTATGGTTTTTTTGTAAAAAGGAACAAAAACATACCAAAAGAAATATCATTGCATTCTCAAGAACCTCTTATTAAAAGAAAATAAAAATAAGGTGAGGTTCTGAGAGAAGATTTATAGTCTCTTATTAAAAGAAGATTTATAATCTTTAGAATAAAACAAGAAAAATTGTGTGGGACATATATATTTGAGTCTGAATTTACCTCTATGGATCCATCAACTTTTTGATGCTACTGATTAAATTCCTGACCAAAATACATCTGAGTTGTCATGAAAAAAATTTTCTTGGGGTTTTGTCATTATTTATGACAAAAAGTAACATCTCTCTAATCTCTCTCTCTTCTGTTTTTTTTTTTTTTTTTTTTAATTCTCCGTCCCCCGTTNTCTAATAAATGCATCCCTTCCAGAAGTCGGGGTTTGTTGCACGTATTAGCTCTAGAATTACTACGGTTATCCGAGTAGTAGTTACCATCAGGGGCGGATCCACTTGATGAAGAGGGGGTGCAGTTGCACCTGGTGACATTTATATATTTAATTTTGTTTCTTTGAACATAAGGTATAAAGTGGCATAATGGTAGGTGTTGCACCCCTTGATTCTTGAAGTAGAGGGTTCAATTCCCCTTTAAAATAATTTTGCACCTGGTTAAATCTCAGTCTAGATCCGCCACTGGTTACCATCAAACAAACTATAACTGATTTAATGAGCCATTTGCAATTTCACAGTCTAAATTCGTTCATACTTACACATGCATGGCTTAATCTTTGAGACAAGCATATGACTACTGGCAGGATCAACCAGGTAGCATTCGTCAATCACTGCAAGACGACGACACTATCTCGCAAACGCTAGGTGAGCGAGAAGAGCCGACGTCTCGACCGTCATTTTTAGCCCGAAGGGCAACGTGCTCTGCCGGGACCGAATTGCTTCTGGTCGCCGTCAATGACTTTTCTGAATCCATGAGTTTAGCCGACAGCTTATTCACCTATGCGAACAAGGCAACGAATACCAAGCCGCAAGGATCACAAGAGCCGACTTACGTGTTCACGACTTCCCCGGTGAAGGAGAACCCGCGAACAATTTCTAACCGAAATCCAACAATACCTTCGAGTTAGGTACNTGCCCAAATCTTGTCAACGAGCGTTAGTATACAACCCGTGAAGTAACTGAGAAGGATAGGTGGTAAGTATCTCTCTTCTGTTTTTTTAAGAAGAAGCATTTATCTTCTTCTCTCCGAAAAAACATTTCTTATTCTTAAAAAGAGAAGGTTCATAGTCTCTTGTATAAGAACCCCAACAACCAAATAAGAGCACTTCCAGTAGAGGGATTTTAATAGGTTCTTAACGAAAACCTAGACAAAAGATAAAGAAAAAAATAAAAGAAAAAGATAACTGTAGAAGACACGGTCCTTATATAGGGACCTGCAGCACCGTATCTCTTGCATCAGACATGACACGTGGCGTTGTTTTATTGGTCCGGTTTCTATTTTTTTTTTTTTAACTAAAACCAAAAAAATACAAAAAAATCATAAAATCATTAAAAAAAAAGGTAACAAAAAACCAAAAAAAAAATCCAAAAAAAAATTTCTACAACATTTGTTGTAATTCTATTTTAAATTAAAGAAAAAAATTTAGATTTTACGTTTTGATATGATTTTCGTTCTTGTAATGAATTTTTCTTTTCACATTACAATAAATGACATAAAAAAGTTACAAAACAACGGAAAAACACATTTTATTTTTTATTTTCATTTAAAAATTTATAGTAATCTTTAAAATTTAAACAAAAACAACTTAAATAATTTAATGAATATTTAAAATTTAATTTTAAATTTTACGTTTTGATTTGTTTTTCGGTTTTGTAAAATATGCTTAATATTTCGTGTAATGTAAAATATTTAGGGGAAAGTTCAGAAATATCCACATTCCTATACTCATAATCACAAATACTCACTTTTTTAATCACATTTACCCATTCCTATACTCAGAATCTAGTGTTTTATAATCAACAAAAAAATATTTTATAATCTTTTATCCCTATATTCTAAACCCAAAAAAATATTTTTAATCCTACTCCCCCTAAAATATAAACCCTAAAACCTTAAAAATTAAACCCAAATACTTATTAAACACTATACAGCAATCCTACAAAGTTTCAGCCATAAATAATAAATTTTAGTACCTTAAATTAATTATAGATGAAAAATAGGTATATGTGATTAATAAAAGTGGGTATATTTGAAATTGGGTATAGGAAAGTGGGTATATCAGACAATTACTCAAATATTTATGTTTTCAAAGTAATAATTTAACAAAATTTGAATTAAAATAAAAAATTCTTAAAAAAGTAAAAATTTATTGATATTTAAAATTAAAAAAATGTAAGCAATATTTCTTATATTTCTTATTTTCATTTAGCATTATATATTAAACTATATAGAAAAACTGTAAATATGTTTGTATTTGTTTTTTGATTGTGACATATGTTTAATTAATAATTTAATTGTATTTGATAAATAATAAATAATTACTTAAAAAAAAAAAATAAGTCTTAAGATACAAAGAAAGGATCATGAGTGGAAGATGTGTTTTTTAAGAGTTGGTTGTGTGATCATTAGATTAATTAATTACCATATTTAATCTTAATTTAATCAAAAGATCCTCCTGTGAGGACCAGTAGTGGAGATGGTCTAAGAATCTCTAGAATAAAACAAGAAAAATTGTATTGGACATAGCTATTTGAGTCTGAAATTAGCTCTATGGACCCATCAACTTATCGATACTACTATTTAAATTCCTGACCAAAATACCCCTGAGTTGTCTTGAGTTTTTTTCTTGGGGTTTTGTCAGTTTATATATGACAAACACTAACGGATACCTTTATTTTATCGTATTTCTCTCTTCATTAAAAATAAAATAAAAAGTAACATCTCTATAATCTCTCTCTTCTGTTTTTTTTTGAAGAAGAAGCATCTATCTTCTTCTCTCCGCAGAAACCTTTCCCTTCGATAAAAAGTAACTCACACTACAAAATAATCAACATGTTAAATCACTTATTTTATTAATCTACATCATTTTTTGAATGATACAGATTAATTTTCATCATTTAAATAAGTGATCCTAGGAGTGGTGATTCCAATATTTTGTATTAATAAAAAAGACCGATGTTAATACGTGTCAGTTATAATAAATGAAGCAAATAACTTTCATCAATTAATATAAATGATGCCAATATTTGTTTTGTTTATGAAAATTGACATTAAATATTTCTATCAATTTTTACTGGTGATACAAAAAATTAAAAAACAAATAAATTTGAAATACGTAAATGTATTTTATTAACTGTATTATTAAATATATTTTCGATATTATTAATATTTGTTCAGATTTATGAACATCCAATTAATAATTTCAAAATTATTATTATATTAGAAACAAAATTTATAATAAATACGAACATCAAAATCGTTAAACATCAACTTGACAACCAAAATACATAACTATAAACTATAAAACAATTGCCTCGAAAAGTAAAAACGTAACTAATCTAATCTTGTTCATAAATCATAATATATCTTGGCAATCTTCTGTAAGTCGAGAAATATCCATGCGTTGATTGTTCTCCTTCACGATCATGAACTTCATGGCTCATCCCTTCAATTTGAACAAGAAAATCAGAAAACCCCCAACAAAAACTAAAACCTTAAAAAATATTAAATGATAAAAAAAATTACCCGTAATGTTAAGTTAAAACGTAACTGAATTTTTTTCTTACAAAGAAACCGGCACTTAGAAATTTGAAAGAAAGCTATTCATTTCTATGACATGGAGAAGAGAAAGTGTTAAGTTTTTCTAGAGAAGATCATTGTGAGAAGAAGATGAAAGAGATCTTGAACTTTAACTATAAGAAGGAACGTGAGAAAGTTGTTCCTAATTGAAAGAATTATTTTTTTTTAACATAAATCATTTTTTGTTTTTTGGCACGTTTCCTTGTGGTTATTTTATAAAACGGTTAATTTTTTTTTAAACAATATTACCATTAATCTACAATTTTTTATTGAAAAACCTAATTAATGTTTGTGCTTATCTGAGATAAAAACCATGACGTTTATTTTTACCTAATGATAATCCTAAATCCTAACTAATTTCTGACTACAATGTTTAAAAAATATATACTAACGTTTTTCCTTTCATGGTGTTTTTCCTTTTAAATAGTCAACGTGATAAAGAAAAAGAAGGAAAAAAAAATGATGTTAATAATTAACAAAAAAAAAAGAACTGATGTCTAACATAAATCGATAATTTTGTAAGGAAGATAATAATGATTATATCAATTTATATAAGTGAACCAAGTTACATACACACTTATCATCAATATTAATAAACGATTTAAATTAGCATCATTTTGAATTGATGTAATTTTATATCATTTCTCTAACTAATATATTAATATAAGTAGGTAGATATCAATTATTTAATTGATATGAATTCATATTTTTGTGTCGATTGTCATAAAATGATGCAAACAAATGTAGAATTGTAACAGTTTTTATTGAATTGATGTCAAACAAGTCTACAGCCACATCAATTATTAAAAGTGATGTTAAATCACATATTTTGTATCATTTATTAATAAGTGATTTAAATTAGTATCATTTGTTTTATTGATACAATTTAAGTGATGCAACATGCTTGTTTTTTTTTGTACTGTCATATCTTGTAGAAATATATTGTCTCTGCTAGACGTTTAAAAACTCTTACAGACATTTAATTTCCAAAAAAAAATTTCTACAACATTTGTTGTAATTTTATTTTAAACTAAAGAAAAAAATTAAAATTTAAGGTTTTGATATGACTTTCGTTCTTGTAATTAAATTTTTTTTTTCACATTACAATAAATGACATAAAAAAAGTTACAAAACAACGGAAAAAAGCACATTATATTTTTTTATTTTCATTTAACAATTTATATTAATCTTTAAAATTTAAACAAAAAAACTTAAATAATTTATTTATATTTAAAATTTAATTTTAAATTTTACGTTTTGATTTTTTTTTTTTGGTTATGTAAAATATGCTTAATATTTCGTGTAATGTAAAATATTTATGTTTTCATATTTCGTAGTAATTTAACAAAATTTGAATTAAAATAAAAAATTCTTGAAAAATAAAAATTTATTGATATTTAACATTAAAAAAATGTAAGTAATATTTCTTATATTTCTTATTTTCATTTAGCAATATATATTAAACTATATAGAAAAACTGTAAATATGTTTGTTTTTTTTTTGATTTTGTGACATATGTTTAATTAATAATTTAATTGTATTTGATAGACAATAAATAATTACTTTTAAAAAAAAGTAAGTCTTAAGATACAAAGATCATGAGTGGAAGGCGTGTTTTTTAAGAGATGGTTGTGGCGTGTTTTTTAAGAGATGGTTCTGGGATCATTAGATTAATTAATTACTATATTTAATCTTAATTTATTCAAATAATCCGCTTGTGAAGACCACTAGTGGAGATGATTTAAGAATCTCTTGAATAAAACAAGAAAAATTGTGTTAGACATATCTGTTTGAGTATCAAATTAGCTCTGTGGACCCATCAACTTTTTGATGCTACTATTTAAATTCGTGACCAAAATACCCTTTAGTTGTTATGAAATTTTTTTTATTGGGGTTTTGTCCGAGTATTTATGACAAACACCAACGGATGCCTTTATTTTATCGTATCTCTCTCTTCATTAAAAAAAAAAAAGTAACATCTCTCTAATCTCTCTCTTCTGATTTTTTTTTAAGAAGAAGCATCTATCTTGATCTCTTCCAAGAAACCTTACCCTCCGATAAAAAGTAACTCATATCTTGTAGACGTATACTGTCTCTGCTAGATGTTTAAAAACTCTTACAGACATTTAACGACTCGAGTATGAATTAAAGTCACACGTACACATACTAATCACTTCGTTACTGATGTATTGTGGTTTTTACCGGCTTTCAGCCACAATATCATTCGCTTTTATCGAGTCTTGATTACGTTTTAGAGTCCAAATGAGTCTTTACAGGTATTTTCACGCGATGAGAATTTTTTGTGACTTGTGGAAGTTTTTGGAGCTAAAAGTGCTAAGAATGGCTAAGGAATCAACAAATGCACAAAAGAGTGTCCGTAAAGCATGAGAACGATCGTTCCAGATGTGGAACGATCGATACTGAACTTGGGGAAAATACCGTGCAAGTTTCAGAACGATCAGAGGAGAAACGGAGGTCGATCTGGGTCGGGAACGATCGTTCCTACCAGGGAATGGTCGTTCCTACTTCTGCACCCAAACAAGAAGTTTTCCTTATTTTGCAAAATTTGTCCCTGAAGTTTTCCTAAGTTTACCTTTTTGGCCCAGAACGTGTTTACCTGTATTTATAGTGTTTTTCAGCCATTGTTTAGGCTATCTAATGTAATATATTCTTTTCCTTCGATTTTGAGCAAGAGCATTAGGGCTACAATCCTGAACACTTTCTATATCTTACTCTATTTCTCTTTAATGCATTATTCAGTATTTGCTTTGTGTTCTTCAAATATCATGTCTGAGTAGTTTCCCAGTTAGGTTTAGGGTTTTCAAGGGAATTGGGGATTATTGAATTAGACACAAATAGGGTTATATGATGTCTTTATCGAATACTATTCATCATGCTTAGGCTAGATTGATCACCTATTCTCTGATTTCAGGCTTAACCTATATTCCGAAAGTCTCTAGGTGGCTAGATTAGGTGATGCTTAACCTAGGCTTGCGGAAGTTGATGCTTAGGTGATTTGTGAACTGAATCAAACATGTACCTGTTAATGCTTGCTTAGAATTCTAGGTTCAAACGGAAGTTTAGATATCTGGATTGCTAAGGATAGTAATTGATATCACGGAAGTGGATTGATTAGACATTTGTGTTTGAGTTCTAGACTGTGCTTAATTATCCCTGAATAGTTGTCTGATTCCTGATTCTCATTCCTGCGAATTGCCCTGATCCTAGCGTTTTTCTCTATTGAATTTTCATCGCATTTTGTTATTTCATTTGTTTGCAAATCACAACATCCATATCATCGTTTTAGCTTGATCAAAGTCTTACGATTTACAGTGCAATATTTGGTCTTAACTTCATATCTATACTCGAGTGTACAAGTATTTCTTTACACATCCATTGTGCATCATAATAACCGTTGGACTAATAGATGACACTTAACGGTTAATGCTAGTAAATATATAATAAGTAAGAAGAAGAAAGAATGTTTTCGTTATTTATTAATCTATTTTTTTTTGTACATACATACGCTTAAGGACAACCAAATAAAAAAAGTGTTCTATCAAATAATAATTGAAGTGCTAGTCTCTGAAAGACAAGTCATTTTGTAGGTTCCAAACATTCTCTACAAACAGTAAAACGACAAATCTTATGGAATTATCCGCCTCTAATTATATAAATTAAATTAAAATTTGTACACAGAAAATAATAAAATTTTAAAATCGTAATCTAGGGAGGAAAATTAGGAGATTCTAGAGATAGTGATGAAGATTATGTATGTAAGCACTTGCATCAGTGGATGGTAGGACGTGGCATGGCCATGGACTAATTGTATTGCTAAACTTAGCTTAGCCGTATTACTTTTTTTCTGTTTTATTAAAGCATTTCTCATCTACCTACCAAAATACCTTATCATATAAACAATAATAATTTGTGATCCACAAAAAAAAAAACAAG
Organism: Odontarrhena argentea; assembly: GCA_900406245.1. Taxonomy (NCBI): domain Eukaryota; kingdom Viridiplantae; phylum Streptophyta; class Magnoliopsida; order Brassicales; family Brassicaceae; genus Odontarrhena; species Odontarrhena argentea. The sequence goes on from OVAF01003663.1 coordinate 8,343, forward strand.
ATTATTCTTATTATCGTTTATAAATGTTAAAAGAAAATATGAACTAGAAATTGGATTTGACACCATACAACTAAACATGCATGCATACAAACTCGAATAAATAATTATATATTTACATCATTCTTGGGTCAAGATAAAGCAATTTATATATATGAAAAGAAGGAAAAAGGAATAATTATCGTTGAGAAGAAATCAAGGAACAAAACGATATATATATGAACAAAAGAAATAAATATATGGAATCACTTTATTATGATTGATAATTATTTAATCCATTGCTTAATGGTACATTCTGTCAAACCTCTAGACGATAAGTAAAACAACACCATATAAAACCTAGATTAGCCTCACGACAATTCGCCTCGCGACGACATTTTTTGCATATTTTTATAATAATTTCTTTTTTCTTTGTTTAACCATTAAAATTAGACTATTGTCAAAAAGGAACCAACGTACTTAATAATTTATTATTTCATATGATGCAGCTTGATGCTGACACTCACTAACACGTTAATATTATTCAGTATTCACCTTGATTTTTTTTTTTTTTTTTTTTTTTTTTTTTTTTTTTTAATTTTATTTTTTTTTTTTTAANAATTATTATCTTTTCAACTTTGTGTTTCTGTTTTCTGTCCGTTTAAAAGTTAGGGAATTTGTTTTTTATTTAAATAAAATAATGAAAATGTTTTATTGTGGAATTGGGAGTAATGTCGCGTCCATCTGATTGTCTCTCTCTCTCTCTCTCTCTCTCTCTCTCCACGCTTCTCTTTCTTCACAATTGGGTCTAAACATCAAACAACAACCGAAAAACCTAAATTAGACCAATCAGAGCAAGTCCTCAAAGAACCCTAAACTCCTTGTCAATCTGGCATGATTCCAAACCCCTAAACCCTTCCCAAACTTTACCAAAGTAATCAAACAAGCAAATGGATTACGATTCATAAACTGAAGAAATCGAAGAATGAGAATGATATATACTTCGGAAACTTCTGCGAATCATGTCCTGACATTCTTCGATAGATCTCCCGCGTTTCCCTCCGAGGGTTAAATCGGACCCAGAATTCGGAGCGGCTGCATCTTCCATTTCAATCGATTATGACGCCGGAGAATGCTTTCGGAAGTGGTTTAAGATCGATGCTCGGCGCCGTGAGAAAATGTGAGGAAGGGTAAATGGGTAAATTACGTTAATACCCCTCTCTGACAGCAAGCAACTTTAAACAGAGAGATGATGAGATGAGGGTAGATTGGGTACTTGAAAGATAACCAGATTTTTTTATTTTTACTATAAAAAATAAAGATAACCAGAAATTAGCCGAAAGTTTTCAGTTAAGAGCATCTCCAACGTATTTCTCTATTTTTTACTCCAACATAGAGGATCTCTAAAATAGAGTTAGATTTTGCTCTAATGTATTTCTCTACTTTCTACTCTAAAAATGAATATTCTGAATATATTTTTTATTTTCTTTTATTGATAATTATTAATAGTACATGTTATCAAGAATATTAACAAATTGGTCCCAATCATTTTTTATATAAAAAGTATTATTATGATATGATTTAAATTTAAACTTTATTTCATAAAAAGCATATCACCCTATACAAAATAACAATAATAATAATAACATTTTACCCATCATTTATATATTTTCTCATAGATGATCAATTAACGTATCCCGAAAAGAAAAATGAGCGCTCTTATTTTTTATTTCTCTAAATCGAGCAAGAAAAATTTGAAACCGAATATAATCGTTCTCAAACACTTCGATATCTGGAGGGATAACCTCTCTTTCAAACTCAATTGGTGCATCCAAATGGCGTTCATCCTCGATTATCATGTTATGTAAAATTATACATATAGTCATAATGCCGTGTAATAGATACAAAATTAAAATTAAATTTATAGAATTAAATAGAAAAAAAGAAAAATACAAAATTAAAATTATAATAGTATGAAAGTGTGAAAAACAATTACAAATAAAGTTATTTAGAATTTGAGGGACGATTTATAATTTTAAAAGTATAAAGGGACCAAATTTGGAGGAAAAATTAGAGATCCTCTATTTTAGAGATGAAAATAGAGTATGATTGGAGAATATTTTTCTCTAAAATAGAGTATAGAGAAAGATATAGGGAAGGGTTGGAGATGCTCTCTAATTAGCTCTCCAATCTATAGGTAAAATATATTATCGTCCACAGTTCTCAAATTTAACTCATTATGGGCTATGTTTATGGGCTAAGACATACCCAAAATTTTGTGATACATTAGGGCTAAGACATGGAGTTAAGTATAATCATCAACTGGACTAAAAATAATAGATATCATGTTTTAATTCTTTTCGGTTTAGGATTTTCAAACCCTAACCATAAATATAAGAAGTACATAGATAACGACGGTAAACTTTCTTTGGACGAGTTTAGTGAGGCAGCTTTTGCTTTCTCTCCCAACGCATAAACATGTTTGAGGATCATTTTTAGTTATTTCAAAATTTTGACAAGATTTTTTTTTTTCTCAAAATAAAATTTCCTTTAATATATATATTATCTTTTTCCGGTACCAATTTATTAGTTTTCTATTTTTGAAGATTTGATATTTTACAAGGTAAATAAGCTTAACATGTAAGGTATCTTATTTTTTCTTATAATTCTGCAAAAAAAAAAAAAAAAAAAAAATATTTTTTGTNCTCTCTTCTTGTTATAATATCATCAACACTAGATGCTAGTTAAATAGTTACTGTATGCTTCAAGTGGCTTAAGCAGTGAGATTATACATTTGAACACATCCATTCATAGGATGTTATTTTCTTGTAAAACATATATCCTAATTTCACCCTTTCTACAGTAACTAATTTCCAATAATTATTCTTTTATTTTTAGTTAGTCAAACTATCAACGTTTTCATTCCTGTGTAGAATTTCTAAACCCTATAAATAAAAGCACAATGATATATCACAAATTTATAAACAAAGTTAAAAAAATATCAGCAGAAACAACTATTCGTAACGTTGGACGAGAACAACGATCGATGGTAAATTCTCACTAGAGGAGTTTATTGAAATGGCTTTTACTTTCAATAGGAGTTTTATTTTTTTTTCTGTAACAAATTAATGTTCAAGAAATCATCGAACAAAAGTTTCAAGGAGATTGAAGCAGACGATGATGGCCAACTTTGAAGTTGATGAGTTCGCTTCTTGGGTCGAGAATACGTTTGGCGAGGCTTTTGTCCTTTGTGATGGTGACCTTGATGGCGAATGAAATGGCTCTTGCTGTCAACAAGAGTTTTCCTCAAGAAGAAATCGAACAAATGTTCGAGGAGATTGACGCGGACGGTGATGGTCAGTTTGAAGCCGACGAGTTTACTATTGTTTGAAACACGACGATCTCAGATAATCAAAGAACTTGCTCTCTTTATTAGTT
>OVAF01003664.1:0-11755 GCA_900406245.1 Odontarrhena argentea
GATCCCAAGATTTATATTGTTTTTGCTTGTTGCTGCTGTCAATAAGAGACCAATTCTATTTTCCCGAAATTTGATGATGGTAATAATAAGCATACGTTTATATTTTCCTAACATTTATAATATTTGTACAAATGTAAATTACTAGTATTCAAGGAGGAAAGAAAAGTTGGCAGGAAAAAAACAACCTTGTTGTTGGTGCGTGTACGTTTGCTTCAAGTTAGAGACAAAGAGAGAGGCGTGTGGATGTTACTCGCAGGACCTCACGACTCACGTGTGATTGCGTTTCTTGCACCTGCACTTATCAGCGCGTGTCTAATATAGTGACGCGAGTAGGCAAGACTCTATATATATAGTAGCTCGAGTTGGCCTACCTGCTTGCTTGCTTGGTCAACTTTTTTAGTCTACTTGTTTAATGCATCGTTTTTATTCTAAAAACTCTTGATTTCCTAATAATGCCAAATTATCTTTAACCAAATCGAACCCAATAACTTTGTATGCTTTTGGATGGAAAAGAATCATAAATTCATTATTCTATCAAATATTTTTCAGTTACATATCGAATTAAATTATTTTTTGATTTTCCGTAATGGATTTTGTACCAAAAGTTTGTATAATTTAAATTTAAATTTTTATAGATGAGCACAAATTTTATAATAGTTTTCGAACATTGAAACCAATAGCTACTCCTCATTTTTTTGGGTCATATGGGCTTAATCTATTTGAAGGATTTAAGTCAATTTAATACATAATCACAAGGTTAATGGACTGTTTCATTCTTTAGTGCATACACTTTCTCCTAACCCAAAAACTCTTCGTTTTTCTTATTTCTCAAAAGTTTTAACATTTTTCATCTCTTGATGATTCTATAAACCATTTTTCTCTCTAGTTCAGTTAGTGGCTTGCATCGACCCGTAAAGAGGAATCCCTCAACCATATAGGTGACAGGTGCAAAATTTCCTCCAGTTTTGAGATAAGAGTTTGAGAGACCGACGAGTCCCCTAAGGCAGTCCCCTACTTGTACTCGTATGCCTACACACTTTTCTTATATCATTACCACCTCTAATTCTATATTTTGGAGCAGTTAATGAAGTTTATAAACCGTTATGGCATTTTCTCGCCTCTGCTTACTCTGAATCATTTGAAGCATTTTCTTTGTTACCTTAACATGACTTTCGAGACTATTTTTACTATTCGTACCCATGATTTTCTCCGTTCCAAGTGTGTTATCCCTACCTAGTTTTTTCACCGGGCGGTTGACTTCATCGTTTTTTACGACCATTGGCTGTCTCCGACTTCCCTGAAAATGAGTACCGGTGGTGGAAATCCTATTTCTTTTCTAGGATTGTTGGGTCGCTCGATGACTCCCTGACGCTACATGTGTTGATTCTTATGCTCCTTAACTTCTTTGTAGGTAGGAAATAACACCTTCTTCTCCTTTCTACCTTCTTTAGTTTGGAAAGTGGGGGTATAACAAGATACTCTACATGGTAAATCACCTAGTGAGTGTGAAATATGGTGTTTATAGGAGAATGAAGGTAAGACTGAATTCTCCAACTTCACTTATGAATAACCACGAAAAAAGATGAAGGTTAAAATAAATACAATAGAGAACTAAGTTCTACAAGAATTTTTTTTTATTAAACTTGTTGTCTCGGTTTCTATAAAACCCTGGTTAGTTAAAAACATCATGTTCACATGCCGATAAAGTAAACCAACATATACTAACTATGTGTGGTTTGTCTACAACTCAAAAACAATGATTTTTTTACACTCTCGAAAGTATGTCTAGTTAGTTAAGTCAATAGGGTCTATTAAGTGAGTAGTTAGTGTCAACTAAAGATGGTAAACCACTACACTAACAGATCAGCTACTCTCTTCAATATGGATTTCAGTTTTTAGATACAAACTAAACTAACAACAGTAAGAAGCAATGAGCAAAAGAATCTAAACGAGAGGGATAAAAGAAGGTAAGGTTCTTAGTTACCTTAGGCTCAGTATTATAAGTGATACACGATGGATTTAAGCAGCTGGGCACACGACACTCTCTACTCAGACATGGGGTTATCAAAGGTGGAACGAGGGTGGGGATCGAGCAGCTAGCCACATGGCTCTCTCTACTTGGACCAAGAGGTGGAAGGATGATTAAGTATCCAAGGGTGGATCAAGTGACACTAAAAATCATTGTGGAAGAAGCTTTGTCTAGCCGAAACTACTGAACAAGCAAGGGGAAGTCGCACGAGTCTCTTTGTGAAACTAGGTTAAGAAAATGTTGGTCTCTCTATTGATAATGATTACAAATCTGAAAAAGGGAGTTTATAAATTGTCCATCGGCCATATCCTTCTAACGTTAACAGAAAAGGAAAGAAACAAAAAACAACAAACTCCTTGAAATTAAAAGACTACTACAACATGACATTGATAACCGTGTTTTCATGCATCGAGTACCAAATAAATTTATACCCGACTATGCACACCAAAATTAATCGATGTAGTATATATGGGATCGAACACAATGACCAATGAACAATCTAAATTAGTTATGCAATGCGATAAAGTAAATATGATGCAAGATTTAAGGAACGATGTGATGGAACAAGTGAATGATCAAGTAACAAGATGATGGTGATTAATGAGAGACAAGTAACCAAGTAACGAGCAATGAAGAATTGTGACAAGTGAGTGAGAATGCTGAGAGTAACAAGTAACGAGAGTAATACAAGTGGTGAACAATAGCAAGAATGATGATAAACGATGTGAACAAATCTTATAAAAGTGTTAAGATCTAAGTAGGTTCGGTATAGCATAATCAAAGTTGTAGATCTCGGACTAGTGTCGATCGCCACCTCTCCATGGTGTCGATGTCACTGGTTCGAGGTGGGTGTCGCACGACACCGCAATGTGGTGTCTTATGCTCTGAATTTTCTAGTTCTTGAGCTAGAACACAAGTGTTGGATCCATCAACTAGCCAAAGAAATAAGAACTTTGTTAAAAGGCTCATAAATAAAGAGATCAATCCATGACACTAGAGGTAATCAATCTATTGGGCTATTCGCGTCTATGATTAGATTTTAATGTGTCATAATCAAGGATCCTAAGACCTTTCGCTTGAGGGTTTTTTTAAAACATGCCATTTTTTTTCATGATTTGAGTCTTGTTTTGTTTTCTTAGATTCCTAAATTTGTTCTAAGTTTGCATGGTTTTGGCATGTTTTGTGAATAATTATTCATCATAGACTTGCATTTAATTAGTTTTCATGGTTTTAGTGCATTTTGCATAAATTCTTGCATCTTTAGGTATCTTTTGAAGCAAAGGAGTATAGGAGCATGTTTATGGAGCTTAATGAGACACTTTGGTACGTCATGGGAAATCACCAGAGATTCGGATTGGTTTGGGGACCATCATAAGAAGAAGGCAGAAATGTTGATGTGTGAAGATCAGATGTCATACAAATATTTGCACGAGAAAATTAGCTGAATTTTGGCAAGAAGAGATCTTAGAGTCTTATGAAGATGTGAGAGGTCGAATCAATTCAATCGGAGTAGTATTCAAAAAATTTATGAAGGTTTTACCATAGCATATCTCAACTATCCGGTAAAGAGAAAGTCTGTGATTGAAATGGATCTTTACAAAGATTGGTTGAATGGATTATTCTGAGATATAGGAGTGAGTTAGCTACCTGTGAGAGTTGAAATCATGGCTTCACATGAAAACGTTGTGCCGATTCTACTCAGACTACTCCAAACTATCTGAAAAATACTATGTTGGTATCTTGTGCTCCTACATACCAAGCTCCCACCGGCCAGCCATTCTTACCCGAGCCCGTTAACAGATCAAAGTTACCAGGGCCTCATACCGACCAGGCATACCGACCACCCTCCTTTTGACGTTTGCTCGGTAAAAGCATCCATGATAATGTTGACTTTTTGAAAACCCCATTGACCAGGATTACTATATAAGTTTAATGTTGACTTAAACCTAGATCTTATGCTTTATTTTATTATTCTAAGAACACAAAACTCTTTGTAATCTTCTAAGTTTATGATTTTGAGTTTTAAGATTTATTAATCATTTCTTAATCTCTTATAATTATGCTTAACAAGATCAGGATTTGCTCAGTGATTTCTTTAGAATGGTAGATCTAAGGTATTAGATGAATGATTAGAGATGGATTAGGTTGGGTAATCATTAGATCCTTAAGATTAGTGATGTTAATGCATGTTTAGACTTGAATTTCTAAGCATTGATCAGAGGAGTTTCTTGTGTCTGAAAGGTGTTCGATGAAATTCCCGAAAAAAACTATTTTCTTAGGTTTTCATCTCTAGCCATTGGGAAATGATGTAAGAGTGATTAGTGGTATTTAGAACTTGATTATAATGTTCATTGATTAGTGAATTCACAATCGGGATATTAGTGGAATTTGGTAATTAGTGAAGTGATTAAGATCATTTGAATGAGTTAGTCATTATCAGTGTTCTTAGCCAAGGCCTATGCTTAGTTTATTACCCAAACATCCATAATTAGTCTAAGTAGTCTAATTTCTTAGATCACAATAGTCATTTATCAAGGTCCAATGCTTTTAATTTGTTTACTTAATCGTTTATTGTTCTTGTTATTGTCTTGATTACTTGTTTTTACTTTGAAAATCAAACTAAACTCTTATTGCTTTAGCTTAATATAGATTCTCATATGCTTAAGGTGTTGAATTCCTTTAACTACTTGTGGATCGATCCTCAACCTATACTAGGATGACTTAAGTGTGTTCTTAGTATTTAGCGAGGTTAATTGATTGTATAAGCGATCAATTCTATACACATCAGGTGTTACCTGTTTAGACTCGTACCGAAAGATCCTCTATGGTCAGAGATATCATAAAGTCCATATCCCTTTAAAAAACATCATGGAAAATATCAAAGGAACTGTGGGGGTTCGGATTCCACCCCTCGATTGATAGCATGAAATCCCTAAACGTTTTCTCATAAAACGCTTAGAACGTCCCACAACTTACATAGCTTTGATTCACCATGGTTTTGACATCTTTTATACATGGTGCGCCAAACTTTTTAAGGGGATTCTTCCCTGTTATATCATTATTTACTAGCAATTTTAGATGGAAGCACTTGTTAGGGGTTTTTGTGGATTCTCGAAGTTACCAAAGCTTTTCATGAAGATATGAAGCAAGAACCGATGAGATGAGGTTTCATGCCGAGGAGTGGCGACCGACACAACAATGCAGTGGCGTTCGAAACCCTGACCAAAGTCACCATGAAGAAACATTTGAAGTGGTGACCGACACACAACAGGAGTGTCTGTCGACACTGACTCGGGACAAGAAATAGCAACTTTCCATAGATGATTTATTCGATTTTTGAAGCTTCTAGGGCACACCTTTTTACCCTAGCTCGTGTCCACATCTTATTTAAGCAGCCTTTTGGCCATTGTAATAGACAAGCTTTCTTTCACGGATCAAAACCACTTTTTGGTTCGTTTCTAATAAAGTTTCCCTTTTACTTTTATTATGAGTTCTTCTTACATTATGTGTGAGTAGTTCTCTTGTTAGGATTGAAGCATCAGTAGGTTAGGATTTCATCATGTAGTAGAAGGTGTTTGTTGCTCTCGTGCTTATGTTTTTTGTGATGTTCTTTGATGAATTGTTCGTAATGCTTATTCGTTGGAATATGTTCATATGGTAATAGTCTTATATATGGTGAGCATTTCTCCACTTGGCTCTCGATAATTCTCTGGTTTGACACTCTTATATAGTGGTCAAGAGTCTAATTGACTCATAGACTCATTGATAGGGTTGAATGTGAATTGACATATCAGTACTCTTAGAGGGTTATCTTCTCATTGCTATGGTGATTGTTCCTACTAGAATGTTGCTTGAATTATGAACTTGACAACTTTATGGTTAGACATTCTAGAATCTAATTGGTGCCTAGATTCATTCTTAAGATTGCATGAAACTATTACTTTGAGTTCTGCTTGTGTTTCATCATTTATGAGCTAATATGAATTGTGTTCCATGCTTGTTTCACTGTTTACTTTTTGTATTCAGTGTCTCAAAGGGTTCCCATGAACGTTTGGGACGTATACGTGTGTTCTAGCTCAGGAACTAGAAAACTACAAGCGTAGTAAAGACCAACACTACTTTGTAGTATCGTCCAGTATCGTCCGACACATAACACGGACGAGTGACGACCGACACCATGCAAATGAGTCGGTCGACACTAGTCTGTGAGTCTACTACTTGTTTGATTCCTTTCCGAACTTGCTTTGGTCTTGACGTTTTTATCTTATTGTTTACATCATCTATCTCAATCTTTCGTTATTTTCACTTGCAGCAATCATCATCTGTAGTCACTCGTTACCTTCCATCATCATTCACCATCGTATTCATAGTTACTTTTCGTATTGCTTGATTAGTCTAGATTGTTCATTGGTCCCTGTGTTTGATCTCATCTATACTACATTCGTTTAATTTCGGTGTGTATAATCATGTATAAATTTATTTGGTTTCTCCGGTGTAAAAACACCCGTTATCAAGCTTAACCTATGAGAAACATCCTGAACGTCACCCCATGTACAAGGTTATCATTCAAACCTAGGGGTGGGCCTTCGGGTATCGGATCGAATATTTCGGGTTTCGGATATTTCGGTTTTAGGAGAAATGGTACCGATCGGATAATTTTATAATTCGGATCGGGTTCAGATCAGTACCAAGTCGGTTCGGCCGAAAAAATCTCGGTTTCGGATCGGGACCAAAAATTTTGTACCCATATGTATCCACTTTGATCCAAATGACCCGTATAACATAAAAGATCCAAAAAATAAACCAAAATGAACATTGAACTTAGATCTACACAAGTTTGATTATGTATGTATATTAAGAATCAAGAATTCAAAACAACGTTAAATAAATTGAAAAAGGAACCAAACCTTACTAACTTAAACACGACAAAATTAAACCTTAGACAAATCAAACGTGTCAACATAAAACCATAAGAAATCCAAAGCTAAACAATTTTAAAACAAGAAAGAAACAAAAAAAAATAAAAATAAAGTAGTAATCCAACATCCCAGACAAGATAGAATCGTAAAAAGGTACTGAAACTTTAATATAAATCTGGAAAGCAAAATACAAAGAAATAAGTAATCCAACATCCCATGCTTCTTCACCACAACATTTTCTTCCCTTCCTGATCTGTAAGTTGCAATGAAAGGACTGAAATCAACTACATTGAGATAACAAAAAAGGTAAAAAGAGTTGAAGTACATGTGATGAAAATACCTTCACCTTGTAGCAGCAAAGTGAATATGATTTTCTCTTTTAGTTTAGGTTCAATCCAGTGTCAAACTCTGAAAAAAAAAAACTATAATGTTAGAATTTACAAATAACAGATCAAAAATTTTAACAAGTAAAAAGTATAGAAGTTACCTTTCTCGAGCTTATCATGTAGCTCAATATCAGCACGCATTTGAGCATTGGTAACAACACGTTTTTCACCTAGCTTCATGTCAGATTTCATCCACTGATCGGTACACATCAAAACCTCGATGATGTAATGAGTTAAGCAAGACCTATATAGATCTATGAGTCGCCCACTTGTGCTAAAAGGCACTTTCAGATGCAACAAAAAGGAAACCTGCATTGCGAGAACATCTTTGGCCATTTCTGATAAAATTGGGTACTTAGGAGCATTAACCCTTCACCAAGACAAGACATCAAACTCAGTTCCGAAGATAACTTTGGGATTTTCTACATTTTCCTTAAGGTAAATCTCCAACTCATTCCTTGCATCATCAACTCCTCTTTCATTGACCATCTCCGTATAAGCATAGTCCATCCTTTCATATCCGAAATCATCATCCACCAACTCCAATCTTTCAATGCTATCACTTAAAACTTGATCTTGAGATTCTTGTCCATTAGAGAATGATGATGCTTGAGTAAACTGTGATGATGAACTGCTTGCTTCTTTGTTATAACGAGCCTTGTACTCCATAAACATAGCAAACATAATATCATGGACAAAAAAATAAATCTCCTTAGCTTCTGCCCTGTCTTTACCGTAAAGCTTCTCAAAACACATCTTAGCAAACTGCATTTTCTTACTCGGATCGAACACGCTAGCAACAATCAAAATAATGTTAATGTTTTTCAGACCACCCCAGTACTTATCGAACTAAGCTCTAATATCATCAGCCTTAGATTTCAACTCTCTGTCAAAGCTATTGCTCAAGATAATGAGATTCCTTTCTATGGTTAATATCTCACCGTAACACTTGCATGAGCAAACATAATTAGAAGCTGAGACAACCAAAGTGGAGTTGTAGAAAATGATTAGAAACTTTACTAACCTTTCCACAACACTCCTGTCTTCTATGGTAGTTGGTCCAATTCTTTTCTTGCCATTATCGACTTCAATAAAGTAGTCATTGTAAAGCTTGTCCTAAGCTTCCATTTTATCAAACGCCAATATGAACTTTATGGCCCTAAGCAGCCTCAGATATGTAGAGTTCCACCTTGTCTTGATGTGTAGAGGCAAACTCCCTCTAGTTATTATTCTCCTTGAATCAACTTTCAACTCAAACGACTTCAGTCTTGTAGTAGATGACCTTACATACTGAACATCATTGCGAATTGCTCCCACATTATCAACTATTTCAAGCAAACCATCTTTCACAATTAGGTTGATAATGTGAGCCGTACACCTCATATGCATGAACTCTTCATCTAAAACAGTGCCTCATCTCCCACTGGACTGAATTCTCTTTGAAATCGCCTGAGAGCAGCCGTGTTTGCAGTTGCGTTGTCCACCGTGATAGTGAACACCTTCTGAATTCCCCATTCAGACAAGCAATTTAGTAAAACAGAAGCTATTGTCGCACTTTTGTGATCAGTGATGTACTTGAACCCAATTATCAGCTTCTTTAGCTGCCAACTTACATCGATAAAGTGCACCGTCACCACCATGTAACTAGCACCAGTAGCTTGAGCAACCCATATGTCTGTTGTAATAGACACTCTTTGCTTAGTTAACTTGAAATAGTCCTCAAGACCAGCTTTCCTTCTCGTATACATCTCCACAATGTCCCTGGTAGCAGTTCTTCTTGAATGCGGCTTGTAGAGACTAACACGGTTGCAGAAGTGTCTCCAAGCATTTGATTCGACAAAAGAAAGTGGTAGCTCTCCCAACACTAGCATCTCATTAGAAGCATCTCTGAAAACCCTCTCATATACTCTAGCATTCGCAAGATTACCTCCTTTGGTAATGACTGTTGCACCCTGTGATTGTGTTTCACTCCATGCCCTGAAGAAATTGCAAGACAACAAATGCTTCTTTAGGTTGGACGTCCCTGCTGATGATGCACAACCAAAGCTCCGATGACAATGATTGCATTCACACTATCTCTTTCATGTTACTAACGAAATTACAAAAGGAACAAAAACTAAAGTCTTTGGACTCTCTAAAGCTAAAGCCACGAACACCAATGCAACACTAAGAAGACTAATCAATCTACAATTGCAAACTAATAATAAAGAACAATAAGAAAAAGATCAAATAAGTCGAACAGTATACGATAAGAAGAAGAAACAATTCTTCCAACAAGAATCACAAAATAAGAAGAAGACAAAGACGAGATAAGAAGAAGACAAATGACATAATTAATATAAACTTACACTGCTACAAGTTTTGAAGTCTATGGACTCTCTGAACGAAAAAGTGAAGAAGGTATTAGCTATCCAATTTCTCTGGTTCTGAATTTATATTGAATGGAAATGCGCAAAATCAACGCCTAGCCGATCCTAGAGGAGAAAAAGAGGAAATTTGGAGATTTGAGTATATTTGATTAGGCATGATTTTAGAACTGAAAATCATCCCAAATAAAATCGTGAACAAGTAAAGAGGGGAAGAAGATATACAGATTTTAATGGATACTCAACTGATCTCGGATTATATCCGATCCGACCCTGTACCCGATTGTTTTAAAGATGTATATCCAACCGATATCCAACCGCGTATTTTAACGGATCCGAATCCGATCTAAATTAAACCATGTTTTTTGGATCGGGACCGGATCGGATCTTCGGATCCGGATAAGATGCCCACCCCTATTCAAACCCTTCGGTTGTAATTATGAACCAATCCAAGGGACCACAATGATTCTTAGCACATGGAAGCCATAGGTAACTTTTCCCATGGACTAACTTACAACTTCAAGCTCCATGAAAACTCTGTGTTTACTCATCAAAACACTTGTAGGGTCCACACCATACACAAGTTTGGACCATGGGGAACTATCATGAACGTTTCCCATGATTGCAGTTATGATCCACATCCAAAGATTGAATTCGGTGAACCAATCCAAAGGACCCGCTTAATATCTCGTGCAACGGAAGCTATCCTTAAAAGTTTCCACAAATTAGACCGAGAAGTCCAATTCAAAAATGTGGGTCCCAAGAAGCACGAAACCTACCGATCATTTCCCTCTTCACCCGGTGGGCTCCAGAATGCAACGTCAGTCCCGAGCCTAGCTTCAAACCCGCAAGGATTTCTTCCCCCTCGTCACCGACGGGCTTCACATCCCAAAGTGGGTCCCACGAAGCTTGCAGCCCGCCGGGAAAACATGGTCTTCCATTGGCGGGCTTCATATCCCAAAGTACGTTTCACGGAGCTTGAAGCCCGCTGGGGAAAACTTGGNCGGGCTTCACATCCCAAAGTGGGTCTCACGGAGCTTGAAGCCCACCGGTGGAAGACCAAGTTTCCCCCAGCAGGCTTCACATCCCAAAGTGGGTCCCACGGAGCTTGAAACCCGCCGGGAAAATATGGTCTTTCACCAGCGGGCTTCACATCCAAAGGTGGATCCCGATTGAGCTGAAGCCCGCCGAGACGTCTTTCCTTCTCCACCGGCGGGCTTCACCTTAAAAATGGGTCCCACGGCTCATCTTCATTCATCCTTTTTAGGACTTAAGTCTTTACGTGGGACCCGAGGTAAGAAATCAAGGATTTGGAATATTTAATTATCTTTGGAATAAAACTCATCATATGTTCATGTGAACATCAAGTGACTATGGATACTATCATGTCAAAGCCTTGTGGGTCCCGAAAAGATCAATGATTTAGTCCTAAGAGGAACTAGGGGTTCACAAGGCTTAAGTGTGCATGCATTCAATATCATGCGACTCACGGATCATCTTGACAATTCGTGGGCCCGAGAACATTCCTAACAACTAACAAGCCCAATCCTTCGATGCGGGCCCAATCTCCAAGCCAAACCTTCAAGGAAGATTATAGCAACTTCAGCTTCATAGAAAAATATCTCAGACAAATGGAAGTTTTCAATTAGGTCCCACGGCGAAATGGAAACCTTTGTGGGGGTCGGATTCCACCCCTAGATTGATAGCACAACATGACTATGTATTTCCCATAAAACACTTAGTAGGTCCTACAACTCATATAGCTTAACGTAGAGGGTCTATCCCAAACGGTACCCCACGTACAAGGTTATCATTCAAACCCTTGGATTGTAAACCATGACCCATTCCAAGGGACCCACAGTTATACTTAGCACATGGAAGCCATCGTGAACTCTTCCCATAGGCTAACTCACAACTTAAAGCTCCATGAAAACTCTAAGTGTTTTCTCATCAAAAACACTTGTAGGGTCCACACCATACACAAGTTTAGACCGTGGAAACTGTTGGAAAACCTGGATCTAGTCCTAACCACCTAAGGACTATCAGGTTTCTATC
>OVAF01003667.1:0-11744 GCA_900406245.1 Odontarrhena argentea
GACTAAATTCGGACTAAAATGACACTTTCTTTGGTGATAGATTTTTTCTGACAGATTACTTTTATGGATGACAGACTTTTGTATTAAAAAGTGAAAACCATTATAGCCACTTGCTTTTTAGGAACTTATTCCAATTCCACTTTTGTAAATTTTTTGAATTTCACGTTAAATAATTCGAAATTAAAATCGTTATCCAATATTGGATTTTATTCTTTAAAATATTATTCTTAAGAAAACAATTATAAACATATTAATTTAAAATAATTTTTAAAATATAATGTGTAATTTAAAATTATCAATATGACATTATTAGTAATATTATTTTTTAAATTTTCAGAAAATCATAGAAGTACTGTTTTCTATAACTTCAAAAAATTTAGAATTTTTCAAAAAGTAGTTTTTTTTTGTTGCTTTATTTTATAAAATAAAAGTTTTCTTATTTTTTCAATATGACATTATTAGTAATATAATTTTAAAAAAATTTAACAAAAGTACTACTTTCTATAATTTCCAGAAAATCAGAATTTTTCAAAAAGTAGATTTTTTCATTGTTTTATTTTAGAAAATAAAATTTTTATTATTTTTTCATCAAATTACAGACGTATTATTTTAAAACAAATATTTATTATATAATGTGTAATTTTAAATTTTCTATATGACATTATAAGCTCCAAATTTTTTAAAATTTTACAAAATAAGAGAAGTATGATTTTGTAGAATTTTGATAATTCCGATTTTTTTGAAATTAAAATTATAAGTAGATTTTATATTATAAATTAAATTTTGGCCCACCACGTAAATCAGTTTTGGTTGATGTTTTTTTTAAAAACATGTAGATTAGTTTTGGTTTATGTTAGGGAAAAAAAAACTGATTTTTAATTTCAAAAAACGTTTTTCCTAAAAAAAACCCTTTTCACTTGCATAAATTTTAAACTTTGTATTTTCAAATTTTTCTAAAAAATTCATAAAAAATGTTTGAAAAAATAATGTTCAAGAATAGATTTATTTTTGGAATTTTTTATTTTAGATTAGTCATATTAATTTAAAATAATTTTTAAAAAATTATGAGTAATTTAAAATTATCAATATGACATTATTAGTAATATTATTTTTAAAATTTTCAGAAAATCATAGAAGTACTATTTTCTATAATTTTTAAAAATTTAGAATTTTCAAAAAGTAGTTTTTTTTTTGTTGCTTTATTTTAAAAAATAAAAGTTTTCTTATTTTTTCAATATGACATTATTAGTAATATAATTTTAAAAATTTTAACAAAAGTACTACTTTCTATAATTTCCAAAAAATCAGAATTTTTCAAAAAGTAGAATTTTTCTTTGTTTTATTTTAGAAAATAAAAATTTTATTATTTTTTCATAAAAATTACAGACATATTATTTTAAAACAAATATTTATTACATAATGTGTAATTTTAAATTTTCTATATGACACTATAAGCTCCAAATTTTTTAAATTTTTACAAAATAAGAGAAGTATGATTTTGTAGAATTTTGATAATTCCAATTTTTTTGAAATTAAAATTATAAGTAGATTTTTTATTATAATTAAATTTTGGCCCACCACGTAAATCAGTTTTGGTTGATGTTTTTTTTAAAACATGTAGATTAGTTTTGGTTTATGTTAGGGAAAAAACTGATTTTTAATTTCAAAAAACTTTTTTCATAAAAAAAAACCCTTTTCACTTGCATAAATTTTAAACTTTGTATTTTCAATTTTTTTAAAAAATTTCATAGAAAAATGTTTGAAAAAATAATGTTCAAGAATAGATTTATTTTTGGATTTTTTTATTTTAAATTAGTCATATTATTTTAAAATAATGTTCAAAATACAATGTGTAATTTAAAATTTCAATATGACATTGTAACTAAAATCAAGTTTTTAATTTTTGCAAAATCATAGTAGTATTATTTTCTAGAATTTTGAATAATTCCGTATCTTGGAAAATAAGATTATTAGTAGATTTTTCGTTTATTTATATAAAATAAAAATATTATTATTTTCTTAAATTTTATAAAATTCGAATTTTTATAAAATAAAAGTTTTAGTATGAGGGATTAATTATTTTTCTTGGGTTCAATTAATAATTTTTTGGCTTATAATGTATTTGGGAATATAATTACCATAAAAATGAGCTAAATGGCACAAAATAAAATAAAAAAATGAAACTATGGGTATATGGTCATTTTACCAAAAATGTGTGTCATTTGAGTCCATCTTATTTGGGTTGTGTCAGTCTAGTATTTTTGAGATAATTGTGTGTCATTCTAGTCCATCTCTCTAATAAATATTGAGGAATTGAAAGTCAAGAGTTTAGAAGTTAAGAAACTTCTACCCGAAGACCAAAGTCAAGCAGACATCGATCTCAAATTCTCAACTCATCAGAAATATGCATTCTTCAAAAGAAGTGTTCTTTCTTGGTGCTAATTTACCCTATGGCTATAATGGTGATATCAAATTGTGGTTTTAATTGCTAAACTTTTTTGTTATATCATCATTCCTTTTTCTACAAATCGTATTTATTTTAATTATGTTGTAGAAACCATATTTATTTTATAATATGTATTTTTACTATAGAAACCGCACTTTAAACCGTTATTAGTTTGTTCGCACCACAAACAATTGTTACCATTCGGAAGAACTCACACATGGTTATACTCTCTATCTATCATCATTTCATTTCGTAATTAACTTTTTCTATCCCAAATTTTTATACTTTAGATATAAGTATATAAAAAAATTCATTCAAATTTACAGCTCTACTAAAAATATATATTTTTATACATATGTTATGGTTTCAATTTTGTAAATCGAATACATTTTGGGTAAAATAAGTAAAAGGATAAAAATAATTAAATTGAATGTTTGAACCGAAACCAACAAAATTCGTTTGTCACATAACTTACATATTATTAAACTTTTCTTTCCATTTCTTTTCTGTTGTAAGTTAAGCAAATTTAATTTTTTTTTTTTAATTGATGTTTTTTTAGTTTGACAGATGACGTAATCCGAATTACATTATACACATGTCGAACCGCATAAGTTATTATTTGGAAACAACCCGGTTACAAAGATATTCGAATAAAAACATATTAATATTTTTTTTAACATATTTTCATAGTTTCATGTTCTTTCTTTTCAAAAAAAAAAAAAATCCTCTATGCAATGCAGAGGAAATTATTTGTGTAGTTTTTATGCTCTAATTTTTTTCCTATAGATTTATTTTGCTCTAATTTATTTTCTACATTTTTCTCATTTTTCCTTTTTAAATGTGTCAATCATGAAAACTAATATAAATCTTGTTTTGATGAATATCTTTGATGAATATCAAACTATGAATGGTAACCGTGTAAGTGCGGTTTTTAATTAGTGCGTGATTTGGTGGAATTTTTATTATGTTAACATTCATGTTTTATCACAAAACTATTTTTTTTTTACTTCTTTTATATAAACCGCAATTGTTCCGCAATATGCATTTCTACTATTTAAACTGCACCGTAAACCGTTTTCAATTTATTCCGCTCCGCAAATCGCAGTCAATATAATTTTTACACATATATATCCCTAGGCAGGCAACAAAATAATTTCAAATGTGCTAGTCAGTGGAAATATGGAAACTCATACAAAACATGTTTTTTTATAACTAGGAGAAAAATAAAATAATCTTTAGATTGGCAATTGAAATGTACAAATAGGCAATGAATAGTTATCAATATCTAAATTAGAAAATTGACAGCAAAATATTTATAATTTGTTAGTCAACCGAAATGAACACAAATCAATTATTTGCTTAAGTTTGGATGGTCTATAAAAAGATCTCGAGAGCATTCTTACTACAAAACATATTTTGGGATAAAAAGCAAAAGTGATATATATACAATACAACAAAAATGAATACCAAGACTGGACTCATGAGCTTTTGATTACCAATAAGAAAATGAAAAAAAAAAAAAAAAAAAAAAGCTGATGATCAGATCATTCATTTAACGTGAAACAAGTAGAGGTCATTATTCGTTAAAAAATTTGTAATTAATATGTATATATATTGCTTTCAATTTTTAATTTTCTATGGTGATATATAATAATAACATTAACATAGTAACACAACTACGACATTAACACAGACACCTAGACTATATAACCGGAAACAAGTAGAATTTGTATGAGAGGTCATTATTTATTAATCAACATGATAACTGATCCAATTTTTATGGTGATATAATGATGTTATTAACATAATGACATAATTACACACGTAATATATATATAGATTTTTCTTACCAAAAAAAAAAATATATATATAGATTTCGTTTATGTTTTAAAAACAAAATTAAAGGCCGAAACATAAGGATAATCTTTATCTTAATTTGCATGTCCCATCTTATTGTATGTACACTTACTAATACCTACGGTTGTGGAAAATTAGATTCCTAAGCGTACTAGAGTTAAAAGAAACCCAAGAGTGAACATATGATCCACTTCCTAGTTAGTTTATACTTTTACTTTTTATTGACCTTTCATTGCCGACCAAAAAAATAAAAGGTTTTATTGACCTTTCATGACCATCCTTATTGGTGACACTTAGAAGATGTCTTCAATTAAAAGAAAATAAAAATAATAGGATGAGTGTCTTGAAAAATGAGAGAGAATGTCTTTTGTGTCTCCGTTAAGACATTCTTTAACCTCTTATGACACTCAAAAATTTAAATATTAATAAAAATAATAATTTTATATAAATAAGACACTCAATTGAAGGTTACCAATATGGATGCTCTAGCTACGTACTATATAAATAAAAGTTATTTGTTGCCCCCATGCGAAGCCAAATAGAAACTAGAAAAGAGAGAGTAAAAAGATAAACGCCCACATGCAATTCTTCATGGACAACACTGATGATGCTTACATCGATGAAACCCTATCCCCAAGTCGATATTGGTAATTAAGTCCACTAATGTGTGAATTAAGTTATTGAAATTCTCTCATTATATAGCTAATTTAAGTTTTTAGGTTCTATAAAAATACTGAGAGTCAATACCGCAACTAGTAAAATTTCAGAGATCACTAGTTCTATAAGCCGATGTTTTTGCTATATGAACATGCATGTTGGATTCATGGCTTTACCACACAGTGATGCACGTCTCCATCTTGGTCATGGGTGCTATACTGTATTTGTATCCAGAGTACAACAAGAACTCTAGTGATGAGAACGCTCAAAGAGGATAACGATTGTCTTTGGAATCTAAGAAACATCATTGGTTTCTATCCATTTCTAGAGACAGTTGAATTGTTCTTAAAGACGAAACAACCTGAGTTAGACATCTTTCTTGGACGCATCACACATATGTTGGGCATCACTGGCATATATCATTTTACTCCTCTACGTTGTTTCTCCGCTCTTCGTGTTTTGTGTTGGTATAGGCAAATCGGGTTTGTGTATTGGGTAAAAGAAAAGCCACGCCCTCGAGACTTCTTCGCTCAGAAGCGGATCAGGATCCATGATGTGCCACTCCACTACAAAAAAAAGTTGATTTACATCATTTATTTTTAATATGTACATCATTTATAATTGATCTAAAAGAGATCTATTAGATCTATGGTTTTTTTGTTAGTTTTTGAATTTCCAATTTTTTTTTTTCATCGAACAAAATATTCCTTACTCTTTTTAAAAAAAATTTGTATAACAAAAAAATAATAATAATGGAAAATTAGATAAGTAACAAAAAAATCTCTATGTGGGATAATCTTAACCATAAAGACTATGGTTTTTTTTGTTAGTTTTTGAATTTCCAATTTTTTGGTTATCGAAGAAAATACCCCTTACTATTTTTAGAAACTTTTTTGAAAAACAAAAAAATTGGAAAATTAGATTACTAATAAAAAGATCTCTATGTAGGATAATCATGACCATTACATCTATGGTTTTTTATTTGTTTAAAAAAATCCAATTATTTTCTCATTGAAAACATACCCCTTACTATTTTTGGAAACTTTTTTGAATAACAAAAAAAATTAGAAAATTTGAAAAGTAAGAAAAACTTCTCTATGTGGGATAGTCTTGACCATTAGATTTATGGTTTTTTTGTTAGTTTTTGAGTTTCCAATTTTTTTTGTCATCGAACAAAATATTCCTTACTATTTTTAAAAACTTTTTGTATAACAAAAAAAAAATAATGGAAAATTAGATAAGTAACAAAAAAATCTCTATGCGGGATAATCTTGACCATTAGATCTATGGTTTTTTTGGTTAGTTTTTGAATTTCCAATTTTTTCGTTATCGAAGAAAATACCCCTTACTATTTTTGGAAACTTTTTTGGAAAACAAAAAAACTGAATAAATATTTTAGTAATAAAAACATCTATATGTAGGATAATCTTGACCATTATATCTATGGTTTTTTATTTTTTTTTTAAAATCCAATTATTTTTCTCATCGAGAAAAATACCCATACTGTTTTTTGGAAACTTTTTTCCATAACAAAAAAAATTAGAAAATTAGAAAAGTAAGAAAAACTTCTCTATGTAGGATAGGTTGACCATTAAATCTATGGTTTTTTAGTTAGCTTTTGAGTTTTTTTTTTTTAAAATACCCCTTACTTGAATGCTATTTAGATCCATCAAGGAATAGGAAAGATTCTCGTGGAAATCATCTACCTTACTATTTTTGGAAACTTTTTGTATAACAAAAAAAAACAATGGAAAATTAGATAAGTAGCAAAAAAATATCTATGTGGGATAATCTTGACCATTAGATCTATGGTTTTTTTTGTTAGTTTTTGAATTTCATATTTTTTCGTTATCGAAAAAAATACCCCTTACTATTTTTGGAAACTTTTTTGAAAAACAAAAAAAAAAAGGAAAATTAGATTAGTAATAAAAACATCTCTATGTAGGATAATCTTGACCATTATATCTATTGTTTTTTTTGTTAGTTTTTTAATATCCAATTATTTTTCTCATCGAAAAAAATACCCTTACTATTTTTGGAAACTTTTTGAATAACAAATAAAACTAGAAAATTTGAAAAGTAAGAAAAACTTCTCTATGTGGGATAGTCTTGACCATAAGATTTATAGTTGTTTTGTTAGTTTTTGAATATCCAATTATTTTTCTCATCGAATAAAATAGAGTTAACTGGTTGAATAACCCAATTTGACAATATAATTAGGTAAATGTACCCATAAAGAAATCAATTAGCTTTTATGGACCTAAATTGTGTCAAATGACAAAACTAACATCAAACTTTTATCTAATCATTTTTTTTCTTCATCTTCTCTCCTCTCTCCACTGACACTTTTTTCTTCTGTCATGTCCTCTCACGTCACATCCCACAAACTTAAGTTTTTTTTTATTTAATTGAATTTTTTATTATTATTAATGTCATTTCGGAATAAACTTTGAGGAAAATCAGTTACTTGTATATCTGAATTCTAAGTTATTTTCTAAATTCACTGGAAGACCTATAATATGCTTTATTACCGTTAACAATATCGTTAGACCAATATTCTACATGCTAACAAATATAAACAATGTTGACATTAGATCGCTAATTCATACGTTATACGAGTATTACATACGTCAGAGAACTATTTCACATGTTAGATAAGTATTTTACATATTACACATTTATAGTTTCCGATAGATGCATAAATTCAAAGTGATTATTTTTTTAATTATTAATGTCATTTCAGAATAAAAACCTTGAAATATCAGTTACATGTATATTTGAATTCTAAGTTAGTTTTCTTATTCATTGTTAAATCTATAATATGTTTTATGACATTAACAACATCAATGTTAGACCAATATTCTACATGTTAACAAATATAAACAATGTTAACATTAGACCGCTAATTCACACGGTAGATGCTAATTCACACGGTAAATGCTAATTCACACGTTAGACGAGTATTACATACGTCAGAGAACTATTTCACATGTTAGATAAGTATTTTACATGTTACACATTTATAGTTTCCGATAGATGCATAAATTCAAAGTGATTATTTTTCTTATTATTAATGTCATCTCAGAATAAAAACCTTGAAATATCAGTTACTTGTATATTTGAATTCTAAGTTAGTTTTCTTATTCATTGTTAGATGTATAATATGTTTTATGACATTAACAACATCAATGTTAGACCAATATTCTACATGTTAACAAATATAAACAATGTTAACATTAGACCGCTAATTCACACGGTAAATGCTAATTCACACGGTAAATGCTAATTCACACGTTAGATGAGTATTACATACGTCAGAGAACTATTTCACATGTTAGATAAGTATTTTACATGTTACACATTTATAGTTTCCCACAGTTTTGTAAAATCATAGTTAACAATTTATTATTGATTTGTTTATAATTTGAAACCAAAATTTAAACACATAACTTACTCAATTGTTGAATGTTTTGAGAAGTTACAGAGAATAAAAGGAAGAATAAAACTTTTGTACTTAGGTGGAGAGAGGAAAGAGATAAACCAAAAACTTGTCAGAAAAAGTTTTATCAATATATACACAATACAATCTCTCTTTCTTGTAGGGGTAATTATGTCCAGAAAAATTAACAGAAACCTACTCTTTCCTACAAGTACATTTTTCTAATTTTGCTCCATTTTAGATTTTTAGGTATATAGAGTGCAAATACTCAAAAAAATACCCATTACTATTTTTGAAAACTTTTTTGAATAACAAAAAAATTAGAAAATTTGAAAAGTAAGAAAAACTTTTGTATGTGGGATAGTCTTGACTATTAGATTTACGGTATTTTTGTTAGTTTTTGAGTTTCCAAAATATTCCTTACTATTTTTGAAAACTTTTTGTATAACAAAAAAATAATATTGAAAATTACATAAGTAACAAAATAATATCTATGTGGATAATCTTGACCATTATATCTATGGTTTTTTTTTTAGTTTTTGAATTTCCAATTTTTTGGTTATCGAAGAAAATACCCCTTACTATTTTTGGAAATTTTTTCGAAAAAAAAAAAATTGAAAAATTAGATTAGTAATAAAAACATAGCTATGTAGGATAATCTTGCACATCATATTTATGGTTTTTAATTTGTTTTTAAAAATCTAATTATTTTTCTCATCGAAAAAATTACCCTTTACTATTTTTGGAAAATATTTTGAATAACAAAAAAAATTAGAAAATTAGAAAAGTAAGAAAAATTCCTCTATGGAGGATAATCCTCACCATTAGATCTATGGTTTTTTTGTTAGTTTTTGTATTTTCAATTTTTTTTTATGTCAAACAAAATACCCTTACTATTTTTGGAAACTTTTTGTTTAACAAAAAAAAAAATGAAAATTAGATAAGTAACAAAAAAAGCTCTCTGTGGTATAATCTTTACCATTATATCTATGGTTTTTTTTTGTTAGTTTTTGAATTTCCAATTTTTTCGAAATCGAAAAAAATACCCCTTACTATTTTAGGAAATTTTTTTGAAAAACAAAAAAAATTGGAAACTTAGATTAGTAATAAAAACATCTCTATGTAGAATAATCATGACCATTACATCTATGTTGTTTTATTTGTTTTTAAAAATCCAATTATTTTTCTCATCGAAAAAAATACCCCTTACTATTTTTAGAAAACTTTTTGAATAACAAAAAAAATTAGAAAATTTGAAAAGTAAGAAAAACTTCTCTATGTAGGATAGTCTTGACCAGTAGATCTATAGCTTTTTAGTTAGTTTTTGAATTTTCAATTTTTTTTGTCATGGAACAAAATATTCCTTACTGTTTTTAGAAACTTTTTGTATAACAAAAAAAAAATAATGGAAAAATAGATAAGTAACAAAAAAATCTCTATGTGGGATAATCTTGACCGTTAGATCTATGGTTTTTTTTTGTTAGTTTTTGAATTTCGAATTTTTTCATTATCGTAGAAAATACCCCCTTACTATTTTTGGAAACTTTTTTGGAAAACAAAAAAAAAATGAATAATTAGATTAGTAATGAAAACATCTCTATGTAGGATAATCTTGACCATTATATCTATGGTTTTTTTATTTTTGTTCTAAAATCCAATTATTTTTCTCATCGAGAAAGTACCCATACTAGTTTTGGAAAAAAATTTCAATAACAAAAAAAATTAGAAAATTAGAAAAGTAGGAAAAAATTCTCTATGTAGGATAATCTTGACAAATAGATCTATATTTTTTTTGTTAGTTTTTGAATTTCCAATTTTTCATTATCGAAGAAAATACCCCTTACTATTTTTGGAAACTTTTTTGAAAAACAAAAAAAAATTGGAAAATTAGATTAATAATAAAAACATCCTAATTTTTGGAAAATTAGGATAATCATGACCATTATATCTATGGTTTTTTATTTGTTTTTAAAAATCCAATTGTTTTTCTCATCGAAAAAAATACCCCCTACGATTTTTGGAAACTTTTTTGAATAACAAAAAAAATTAGAAAATTAGAAAGTAAGAAAAACTTCTCTATGTAGGATAGTCTGGACTATTAGATCTATGGTATTTTAGTTAGTTTTTGAATTTCCAATTTTTTTTGTCATCGAACAAAATATCCTTACTATTTTTGGAAACTTTTTTGAATAACAAAAAAAATTAGAAAATTAGAAAGTAAGAAAAACTTCTCTATGTAGGATAGTCTTGACTATTAGATCTATGGTATTTTAGTTAGTTTTTGAATTTCCAATTTTTTTGTCATCTAACAAAATATCCTTACTATTTTTGGAAACTTTTTGTATAACAAAAAAAAAATTATGGAAAATAAGATAAGTAACAAAAAAATCTCTATGTGGGATAATCTTTACCATTATATCTATGGTTTTTTTTTTTTTTTGAATTTCCAATTTTTCCAAAATCGAAGAAAATACCCCATACTATTTTAGGAAACTTTTTTGAAAAAAAATTGGAATTGGAAAATTTGATTATTAATAAAAAAATCTCTATGTAGGATAATCTTGACTATAACATCTATGGTTTTTATTTGTTTTTAAAAATCCTATTATTTTTCTCATCGAAAAAAATACCCCATACTATTTTTGGAAACTTTTTTGAATAACAAAAATAATTAGAAAATTAGAAAATTAGAAAAGTAAGTAAAACTTATCTATGTCGGATACTCTTGACCATTAGATTTTTGGTTTTTTTCTTAGTTTTTGAATTTCCAATTTTTTTTGTCATCGAACAAAATATTCCTTACTATTTTTAGAAACTTTTTGAATAACAAAAAAAATATAAATGAAAATTAGATAAGTAACAAAAAAATCTCGATGTGGGATAATCTTGACCATTAGAACTATGGTTTTTTTTTTAGTTTTTGAATTCCAATTTTTTCGTTATCGAAGAAAATACCCCTTACTACTTTTGGAAACTTTTTTGAAAAAGGAAAAAAAATGGAAAATTAGATTAGTAATAAAAAACATCTCTATGTAGGATAATCTTGACCATTATATCTATGGTTTTTTATTTGTTTTTTAAAATCCAATTATTTTTATCATCGAGAAAAATACCCCATACTATTTTTAGAAACTTTTTTGAATAACAAAAAAAAAAATTAGAAAATTAGAAAAGTAAGAAAAACTTCTCTATGTATGATAGTCTTAACCATTAGATCTAGGTTTTTTAGTTAGTTTTTGAATTTTCAATTTTTTTTATATCAAACAAAATACCCCTTACTATTTTTGAAAACTTTTTGTATAACAAAAAAAAAATGAAAATTACATAAGTAAAAAAAAGGTCAAT
>OVAF01003668.1:0-11743 GCA_900406245.1 Odontarrhena argentea
CAGTGGCTTGAATCCTGAGAAAGTGACCCGAATACCTTGATTCGCTTCATCAGATTCGATGACTTCACCTAATTGTTCACCAACACCCTCCAAAGCTTCCTTGCAGTAGTACAAAGAAGGTATACCTCGAACACGTAACCAAAATATAGCCATTGCTGGAAAGTTCTCAATCACCATGGGTTCCCATCTCATGAATGACACCATCCAAGAATCATAGTGGAAAGGCTGATTATCCATTACCCAATTCAAATCAGTCTCAGACTTGAACAACATGTTGAACGTGTCGTTAGTCAGGCTCACTCCCGAGACCTCATCAACCATTTCCCAGAAACTCGGCATACGAACCAGCAGCTGCTCCACCTTTGCGAAGTTAGGATTCCAAACTCTTCCAACCAAGGTCAGAGAGTGTTCCTGTGTACGCTTTTCAATGACCGCCTTTGGCACCTTAATCACTTTACACCTCGGGATCACCTCAGTCTGAGCTAGCAACGCTGATTGACTCATGATGCAAATCTCAAAAACTGTCCACACAAAGCTTTCCTGTCCAAAAACATACCATAAATCATGCATCTGTGTAAAAAGATTCAAACATTCCATACACACCAAATAAAAGTTTGCAATGATTTGATTTATCAGACTTATGTGTCCAACTATCATGATCAAATCTAACAACATACGACCTGGTGGACTTATTATACAGCTAAGAAATATACGATCAATGAGCCCTAAATCCAACCAAAGAAAATTATGTTCCCTCAGGCATATAACTACATGCAAACCAGGGAGTTTATTTTGACAAATTTTTATCATAAATCTACTAATGCCCCATCTATTCAAAATCAGTAATATTATATCAGAACTGTGCTCTAATTCTGAATATCTAGATTGAATAAGACCTAGATTATCACAAAGGTTACCAAAGAGCCATACATGGATTATTAATCCAATATACCCAGCATTATGTTCCAAACAGGAATAATAGGATTGCCTAAGTTCCAGTAGTAACAGGAAATTCCAAGAATTACCTAAGGAGCTCGACTTGATATATGAATAGGACCAGCAGGAAACACTCAGAAGTATAAGGACTGCCTGCAAAAACCATACATAATCAAGACTTAGTATACTCACTAAGATGCATATTATCATAAAATTCCAACTTAGCAGCTTTTGAATACAAAAAGCAAATAATAAACTTGTTCCTGAGCTACCAATTTCAGATTCTCTCTGACAAGAAACATCTAAGTAAATCAACATGATCAAGATATATATGAGTAAAAACACCATAATCATCTTGTTAAGTGGCTTTCTAGGTCTACTATGATCAAACCATAGACCCCACAAAGAGACAACTGACCTTAGGGATGGGAGGAACAATCGGCTGTTATGGTGAAACTCAAAGCTAAGCTTTGACTTTATACACCACCAGCCGCCTAAAATATTCATTACGGGATTTCCCCATATTCCATTTTTTAAACCAATTCGATTATGCACATATTTCCTTTCCCTATAACTATCCTGTTTCCTTGATACACAAAGATTTCCCTCTAAAAGAATTAAATTAATCGATTCTTTCAATTCCATACAAATCACCCTCACAACATATGGAAACAAAGAAATATTCGAGTCCTTAATTGTAGCTTCCCTTTCATACCCCCTCTTTATTGCCGTACCATAAACTATCAGGTCAGAATCAAATTGAAATCTCACCCATAAGCCTAATAACGGCACCAATATAACATATATACATGATTGAGCCTTGCTAAGGTCACATGCCAAGAGCAATCCTAAGTGTATCGTTACCAGAACTTTATACTCGAGACAACTACAGGAACCTATAGTTTGCCAAACTAGTATGTAGGAATCAGAGATAGAAGAATTGTACAGCCACACTAAATAATTCATCACCAGCAGGACCACAAGATTGCCTATATCACATACAAGCCAAAATTTGGATGCAAATTCCAAAGTCAGAAAGAGATTCTGTGGACTAACCCGGATTAAGCCCGTGAATTTTGTTGATCCCGTATGAAAATACAGGACCATCGCATAAACTGAGGAAGCGGAACCAAGCCACCGGACCTCACCAAAAAACCAGAACTGTCGAACGAAAACCTTTGAACTAACACGAGAAGAGACATTTTCACGTACACCTAAATGCTCCAATAGTAACTCCCGATAATCTTGTAATCTCCAACTCCCTTTGTATTCAAACAGAAGGCGCCTTTTGAAACCCAACTCCCGGAAAGTTCCTGAGGCATATTGGCCTGATTCAAAACAGATCCATACGCTCTTGAAACCATTTCCTTGTCCTTTGTACCAAATGAATTTGATGCTCACTATTTCCTTGAACCCAAATTTCAACCCTAGATATCGAGAGCGAGATCCCGATCGATGACAAAATTCCCAACTGTCTCTTCCATAAGAAGATACTCGTCGGTTATCAAAAGTCCCTTGAGGAACATAGACCAAATCCCAATAACCAAGAGAATCCCGAATCCCGTGATACCAAATCTGAATCCCCATTCAAATTGGATCAAATCGGAATCGGAATAACTCTGGTCGTACTTGAGCGTGAGTGTGAGTGGAAATCGCCTTTTCCTTCATTTTTAGAGATCATCCTCGAAGAAACAGCTTCCAAAGCTTCACCGGAAATCGACTGTAGATCCACCGCGATTCGCCTCGTTCCTCGTAGCTAATCCCTCACCCCTCCGTAGCTAATCCACCAGAGATTCCAGTAGAAGTCGCCTCGTCTCTCTTAACCCCTCCCTCGCCGCGCCGGATATCTCACCGGAAATCGCCCTCGCAGATTTTGTTTTAGGATTGAGAATTTTGGGTAACGATTTCTTTTTTAAAGAATGATAGTAAAGGTTGCGTAATTACCTAGAATACAAAATTATCTGGTGCTAAGAAATGTGAATATATACGTACATATCTAATTTTCCTCTGGTGTTATATAACGACAATAAACATATGAGCTTGTTATAATTTTTCCAAAACTTATACACTTCTTTTCTATAATTAAAGAAAAATTGCTAGAAATATCTACTCTCTATATACCAAAAATCACAAATTCACACTCTTTCGGTTTTATAATCATCTCATATCCAATTATTTGCTTTTAATACCATTATACCCTCATTTACCAAAACTAATTTTCATTACAAATGATAAATTTGTTAGGGTTTAGGGTTTAGTAAAATTATCGAGTTTATTATGGACTTAGGGTTTATTGGGTTTAAAATTTATGGTTAAATCCTTATAAAACTAGGGTTTAACTTTTAGTAACTATTAGCTAGGGTTCAAATGTTTGGATTTAGGGTTTATATTTTAGGGGGTTAAGGTTCATTACATGTGAAATTTTTTTTTTTTGGATTATGATTTTAGGGTTTTGAAACCCATAATCCTAGTTTTCTGAGCCAAAAACTCGGTAAATAGTTAATACTTAAATAGTGGTATTTTAGACATTTTACATTTAGGTAGTATGTATAAGTGATTAAAAAAAAAAAATGGCAGATATATGAAATTATGGATATGCCAAAATGAGTATTTGTGATTTTCCCCATTTTACAAAGGCTATGTCTAAATTTTAAGATATATATTAATTTATACAGTATATCATAATTACATATCTAATCAATAATCATAACTACTTAAATTACATGTTTGAATAGTGAATTTTACTAACCTATCGTACCCGGTTCATGTCATTTACTATTGTCTTTGACCTTTAAATTACCCGTCCGGAGAATAATTATTACTATTCGAAAACAAGCTATATTTCTAAATTTTTAAATTACATTACGATATTATGTTTTCCGTATTATATATTAGCAAAACTTATATCAAATTTTTTTAAAAAAGGAATTTATGAGCAAATAAAATAGTTAAAGAAAAGAATGGATGTCTTATTTTAAAACATATTTCCTTATATACAAAATCATATTGAAAAAAAAAAGAAAAAAAAGTAAACGAAAACTTGGAGAAACTTTATTCATTAGCTCCCTAATAATTGGTCTCCTCACTAGACCTGCCAATCTGTGAGGTATACAATGTACAAAGACAACAATTATAAAGAAAAAGAAAACAGAGGAGCAGCAATCATATATTATAAGTTGGAAGTTCTAGAAAATCTCAAGATCAACAACAATTTAGGCATAACTAGTCTATATTTGATAGCAGCGTGACAAAATTTGGAACCATAATTAAAGGACAAACACATTCAAATGCTTAACATTCAACAGAAGAATGTTCATATTCATGTGAAGTTGCTTGAATTAAAGACTAAGCTAGGTCTAATTTCGAGTCAAAGGAGATAATACTATACTATGCCTATACCACACAAAAAACTAACTACTGGCGTGATTTCATTTTTTCTAACAAATACCTATGTGCCAACAATTCATGATTGCTAGAAATAATATAATAATTTCGAGAAAATAAGGAGAGAGATATATTATAGTATTATACCCTCATAAGTTAGAGAGAAAAGTCTCAACATTAAGTCTTTTAATCGAAAAACTCGTTTTTTTGTGAAACCAAGTACGTCACGTTTATGAATCTGGTCAATTAGGGAAACCATCTCGGCCGTTCAAGTTTTAACAGATCCAACTCTGTTATTTTCACCCAAGGACAAATCCGTAGTTCCTAATACAAGGCATGATAGTATTACTTAGTTAGAAACTAAGAACCTTTTGTCATTTGGTGAACACCCGAAATTATAATCCGGTTCATTTACCTTTTTTTTAGATGCTTCTTTATATATATAGTAAAATAAAAAACAAAGAAAGAATCATTAAACAAACGTGAAAGTTTTTGGTATCAAATATCCAAGACTCTTTTTAGTCTCCAAGATTTTACGGATCGGTAATTTGGTATTAAATCTCCATAACAAAGACTTAAACCCAAAAGAAAAAGACAAAAAAATTACATACAAACTATAAATAAATAAAAAAAGCAACAAAGACGCAAAACAACATATTGAGAAACTGGTGAGAGCCAAAGACTTCCACTCCAACACCAAATTCAAAAAAATTTCTGAATATTTATTATAAAAACGGCTTCACAAATCGGTAAAAGAGTAACTTGAACATCATCCCAAATAATCAATTAAGACTAATGATTGTATATTGTTCTCCGACTTATTTATTTATGTCCGAAAAACCAAAATTCAATCATGATGCAGGAGCTATTTTCCTATTTTCTTGTTTCATTCCTCTAGTTTTACTTTTATGGTTTTATGGTGTTTTTCTTTTATTTTTGGTGTTTTTCCTTTTTCTTAATTTCCTTATTACTTAGTATTTTCCTAATTTATGGTTGGGATTTCATTATAAAAGGATCCCTAGGTGATTGTAATATTCATAATTCATCTCATAATTAATTCTATTCAAGTTTAAGAGTTTTTCTCTCTTGAGAGCTTTTATCTTTTCTGGTGGATTCCAGAGATTATCTGGTGGATTCCAGAGATTTTCTCACAAGTCTAGCGCTTGCTGGCTTGAGTTTAAACTGGGATTAGCGCTTGCTTTTCCTAGGGTTTTTCCGACTGCGTCAAGTGGTATCAGAGCAGGCTTTCTCCTACTCTTTTCCGAAGCTTGATCAGACATGGGAGATCAACCAGTTACCAGGGCAGATCTTGAGGGTTTCACGGAGGCTTTAACCACCAACCTCACTGCTTCAATAGATGCTTTAACTCAGATGACGGCGTTCACCACTCACATGACAACCCTAACCAATCGGCTTTTTAACGCAAAGCTAAGTGATAGGAGAAGAAACCTAATTAGGGTTCAGATAACTAATCTTTCCAAACTTATGAAGGTGTATGCAAAGCAATTTAAAGACACCAACAAAGTTCAACAGAAAGACATGGGAGGAGAACAAATTAGGGTTTCGAAGGATGAAAACATATGTGATGTTATTGTCAACATTCCGAGTTCCCATAAAAAGGAACCCGTGGAAAAAGAGGCTGAGCAAAAGGATCTACAAGAAAATCATTATCTTTGCATAAAGGAAGATGCTCCATTATCCCATGAAACTTCAAAAGTGGAGGAGACTGTCACTCCGGAATTAATTATAGTGGCCCAAAAGAATTTCAAGGAGACGATTGCAGATGAGCAACATGGGTCTGATGTTACTCATGACATGCCTATGAAGACTAAGGTTTTCGAAGAGGGTGAATATGGGATGGTGTTCATTGAAAAGATGGGACTATCAGTTGGTAGACACAACATGTCGCATTCTAATAGCTGTTGTCCATATAAGACATATGTTGTTCTTTATCCAGATACAAGCGCAAGATACAAGAGACTACAACCTAGCAATTAAGTGATTCGTTATCCAGAAAAGAACTCGGGGTCGAGTTCCTCAGAAGTGGAGGAGTCTGATGCAGGAGCTATTTTCCTATTTTCCTATTTCATTCCTCTAGTTTTACTTTTATGGTTTTATGGTGTTTTTCTTTTATTTTTGGTGTTTTTCCTTTTTCTTAATTTCCTTATTACTTAGTATTTTACTAATTTATGGTTGGGATTTCATTATAAAAGGATCCCTAGGTGATTGTAATATTCATAATTCATCTCATAATTAATTCTATTCAAGTTTAAGAGTTTTTCTCTCTTGAGAGCTTTTATCTTTTCTGGTGGATTCCAGAGATTATCTGGTGGATTCCAGAGATTTTCTCACAAGTCTAGCGCTTGCTGGCTTGAGTTTAAACTGGGATTAGCGCTTGCTTTTCCTAGGGTTTTTCCGACTGCGTCAAATCATAATTACCTTAAACTGATTGATCCGTAATGGAATTAAAATAAGAAAAGTTGGCCAAAATTATATTTATCAAGATTCGAAATTTGGAATAGAGAAAAATATTGTAATATGGGACAATTTAATAATATAAATTTACAAGATTTTGGTTTAACAATAATTTAGTTCTATGTAGTTTGATTTAATTATTTGATTGATATTTAAAAAACAAAATAAAGTCTTACTAAGATTTATGCGGTTAAATATATTTTTTAAAATAGCTGTTATTCAAGACGTTAAAAATAGCGATTAGAAGTGACAAAATAGTAAATACGATTAATTTGAAATAACCGATTAAATAATGTCTATTATTGGTTATAAAGAGTCAAATAGTCGATATTCTTTATATAAAATATTACAATATATTTCAAAATATAATTTATGTTTTTAAATAATTAGTTTTACTTTCAATTATTTAAATGTATTAATATAAACACATCAAAATACTCAAAAATTTTATTATTCGATGGCAGGTGCCATACTTTAAATTAAAACTATAATGTGAGAAAGGGATTTAATGGCAGAATAGTTTGTGTACCATGATGACAAGTGTAGAAGTAGAGTACAAAAGAATGAGATGTCACATGACTCCTTAGATAGAGGAGACCAGAGAATGAGAATAATCAACCTTGAAGTTCAAAGACCTATCGTATTTACATTTGTCTTCTATATAGAGAAGGAGACAAAAAAACTAAAATAGTCTATCTAATCACTAATCACTGATCACTTAGAAGAATTAATATTAATACTTCAAATTCAAAGCATCAACTTAGAAAATAAATCATTGTCTTAGTTTTGCTTTTTGTTGGCAAAATAACAACACAAAATGGTTGTCGATGAAACCAATAAAATAGCAAGGGGAGTAGTCCATAAGCTTTCTTATTATTGGTTGGCATTTTGACCGATGATATAAATTTTAATGCGATGATATAATTGCATAACTCTAATTTGTGTATTGTGTTGAAATTATTAAAGACTTAAAAGTAAATTTCCAACTAAAATATTCAGCTAAAAGTTATGTGTCAAATTAAGGAGGAATTTTAAAATTTTTTTTTAGGGATGAATTTTAAATCTACCACTTTTTCGATAGACATTTTCAAATATACCATTAAGGAAAGATCATTTTTTAAATATATCACTCTTTCAAGTATTTGTTTATAGAGTTTTAAAGTTTAGGATTAAAAACCCTAAAACCAACACCCTAAACCCTGAAAATATGTTTCACCCCTCACAAACCCTAGCCACCCTAAAAACTAAACCCTAAAATCGAAAATTCTTATAGTTATTACATACGATACCCTAATTGTAAAAGATTTTGACCCTAAAACCTAAACGCTAGAAACCTTAAGTAAATTCTAAACCTTATAATTTTTCTAAACCCTAAACCCTATAGCCCTAAACCCTAACAAATAATTCAATGGTAAGGATTTTTTACAAAATAAAAGGTGGTACATTTAAAATTTTATTTGGGAGGATGCTAGATTAATTAAAAAGTGGAATGTGAAATGTGCTATTTTTAAAAATTTCTCTTTTTTTAGTGAGTACATTTAGAACCGAGAATTTCGGGATAAGTATGGTAAATGAAATTACCTATATGTTAATTAGTTTAATTGTCATGATGGTATCAAAATATGTTTTGAATAATTGTGCGGGTCGTAATTTAGAATATAATTACATATGTCAAATATAATAATGGGTTGTAAATTCTTAAAATCTAATTGGTTTACGTCAATACTTTTTTATAAATAAGATATCATATTAATATTATTATTTTTGTGCATATAATATAAGTTTCAATTTTTTTTTGTCAATAATAATTTATAATCTAATTAACAACACATTTCAAATTATCCATACAATCAATTTCAAAGCTAATCTAAATTACTGATGAATTACTTTTTTTGTAACCCATTTTTCATATTTAAGCAGAAGAGCAAATGTTTACAGGCCCATTGAAGGCCATAGTTTGTAACGGAAGCCCATTACTGATGAATTACTCCACCGTTATTTATATCGTAAGTCACCGATTTCGGGAAACATTGAAACAATCGATGTTATAAGTCCAAAAAAAATCGAAAACATCGATTGGTTTTAAAATAGATTCGGATCTCACACAAGTTGTCTCTCCGCCATTATAGCTATCGTTCTCGATCTCAAAAGGTTAAATTCTCAGGCTTTTGATTTATTCAGGAAATGACAACATGCATCGCATTCAGCTCGGTTCAGCTGGTTCTCTATCTCAGACAAGTCAATGCATCATGCTCCAACAAGCTTCTTAACAAATAAAGTGAGGTTGGTTATCACTAACTCCATCTTCGATGTGAATTTTCAATTTTGTATTTATATTAAGTTAATTTTTTATTCTGATCATATCTACACGTTTTATTCATGTCACTAGAACTCAACATCAGTTTCTTATTGTGGTGGGGACAAAATAATAAGTGTACAAATTAACATTAGAGAAAGAGCTACAAAGAAAGATTCAAGGAGTTGTCAAAGACGGAACATGAGGCAACTAGCGAATTTTTTTGATGTTTTATGCCAATATTTATGATTTTGTTTTTTTACCCCAAAGATTCACGTTTCACAATTAAATCTTTACCGCATATGTTGTTTTATCATATATCTTAATATTTAAATTTAGAATCTTTTAATGAAAACCTTCCGGGATATAGTACTAATATATAATATAACTAAGCTGCGCTACCTAGGCCTAAGCATTTCGGGTCGCGTTACCCGACCCGACCCCTACCCGGAGATAATTACCCGAATTTTTTGGGTAAGGGTAGTTGAAAGTATCCGTTTGGGTAGTGATTATTTTTCTAACGGGTAAGGGTACGGGTCGGGTAATTATCCGAATTACCCAATTACCCGTTCGGGTATTAAAAATTATGAGAATATATATAATTATATATATAAATTCTATAAACATATGTTATTGTTATAACTTTTAAAAAATTAGCAAACTTATTTTTAAAATTATTTGTAACTATACAAAGAGTATGCCAAAAAAATAAATTTTATTTTAAATTAATTCATTATACCACAATTATCCGATCGGATCGAGAATTTAACTATTTAAATTACCCGATTATGTATTAATTTTTTTTACAAGTATTACCTATACCCGACTCTTACCCGTTTCTACCCGATCCATACTCTCTAATTACCCGTTCGGGTAATGAATTTTATTACCCTAATTACCCTTACCCGACCCGTACCCTTAATTACCCGACCCTTACTCTCTAATTACCCGTTCGTGTAATGAATTTTATTATCCGAATTACCCTTACCCGACCCGTACCCTTAATTACCCGACCCGTACCCGCAATGCTCAGGCCTAGCGCTACCCACGTTAATTTAAAAACCAAATGACGTACTTGTCGATAATTAAAACTACGTTCTGAAACTATTAATATGCATCATGCATGCATGTCCAAGAATCAAACCATGCAGGTACGTATCCACGTTTTGGGACTTGTGACAATAACATTATTGTAGAATGATAATAAGTATATGATTTTGAATCTTAAACTATGTATTACTGTATGCGACTATTCCCATCAAATTAATGTTTACTCGTAGTACTCAAACAAATGATTTAATTCTAAAATATTAGAGTCCTAGGCCTTAACATACCCAAATGCGACAAAACCAAACTTAGTTGGTAATTTACTCTAATTAAATTACTGATGAATTATCTTTCCCCGGTCATATATATATAGCATGGGAAACGAATTCAACATACTGTAGTCCGGTTAAGGTTAAACAAATATATTTCCATTCGAGTGACTTATTTTCTCATAGAACAATGGATCCACAAGAAATGTATATCTTTTACAACTTTATGACTGATTTACCTCGATATAACGATTGACGTGAAAAGTTTGGGCCCTCATGATTTCTTAGGTATTGTTGTAGATTCAAGTACTCTTTATAATAATGAAAAGTCTAAGATGGGAAGAAAACAAAAGAAAAAAACGGTTGATGTGAAAAGTAAGTTTTAAAAAGAATTTACAAAAGACAAAAGTTTTAAAAGGCAACGTATTTCATATTTTGAATAAATAAATAAATAGGTAATCATAGTCAACATGGCTATAAATTAAGGTCTTATTGCTAAAATAGACCACTATTTGGTCTCAATTGCAAATCTAGACCCCCTTTACCACATTCTCCTCGTCCATAATTTTCGGACATTTACCTCCTCCATTCACCACCTTATTTACGAAGAAATGCCATCAGACTGTTTTTTTTTTTTTTTTTTNCTCTCGATTTCGGCCACCGTAGGTGACGAAACGACTAGAACTGGGCTGTATTTCTTCCGGAGACCGTGTCTGTAGCTCGACGGAGGCTGAAAGTAAGTTTCCGATCGATCGTCGTTATATTTACAAGTCATCTGCGATAGCAGACTTACCTGACAGTCTGCTAAATTATATTGTTTTTATTTTTGAGAACAAACTTATTTTATAAGACTTTGGGGAAAGTCTGTTATTTTTCCTTTGAAAACAAAAAAAATCTTGGCAGACTTACTCCGACGTCTGTTGTAGTCCGTTGTAGTCTGATGTAGAATATGTCTAGATTTGGAATTGACCAAGGGGGAAGACTTTTTGTCCCCCTCTGGGACCCAGTTTGACCCAGTTTGACTTCTTCTAGCAGACGTTTTCGTCAGTCTGCTGAATTTAGTAGACTTACTTCCTAACTTAGTAGACTTACGGGTAATCATATTTACCGTTGACCGTGTTTAAAAACTTTGACTTCAACCAATAATGTATGAACAGACTGTCCAGACAGTCTGCTGAAAATGAGCAGACTGTCGTGAAAGTCTGTTGTGTTTAACAGACTGTCACGACAGTCTGCCTATTTTGAGCCACGTCTCTATCAGATGAACCACCAATATCGTTGGATCTCCCCATAATACAACGGCGGAGAAGAGAAAACTGTGGTTTGGGACGGAGAG
>OVAF01003669.1:0-11736 GCA_900406245.1 Odontarrhena argentea
AAATACTGTTTTGCTGTTCCTCAAGGATTTGTCTTTCCAGATATTGTGAGCCTATTCCCCCTTCATTGTCTCATTTTCACACTTTGAACTGGGTTCTTTTAACCATCAATGGTTCTTGGTGTTAATTAGGATGAGTCGTCTCGCAGCTATGACCAAGATGGGTCATCTGATCTAGTGTTTGATGAACAGTTGGATTCTCTAAGGCATAAGCTTAATTTGGTGAGACTTGTTTGTTTTGCATTTGATACTTTGACCCTTGTTCTCTTACATATTTGATTCCTGTACTTTGTCTCAGGTAGGAAAGAGATCTGCTGAGCTTAATTCTGAGCTCCAGGTTCTAGAAAGAACCTCTGTTTCAAGTGAACAGTCCGCAAGATCCGTTCATCAGGCTTTGGAGCTTTATAATGAGTCTTCCGTTGACCAAATGTTCAAAGGTAATCAAGATCCCAGGATTGGCTAAGATTTTCCAGATTACATTGTTTCATGGGTTGGCTATGTTTTGTATACAGCTCCTGACCAAAAATGATGTGTTTCGTCTAGTACTTCATGTGATTTTTATATGTTAGTGCCTGATGTCCCTGAAAACTCTTCTTCACCTAGCCTGCTACTCATGTACATGACCAAGTCGACATTGTTTGGCTCCTACGTGTATTAACTGATTAATGTCCTGATTTCACTTAGAATGTGGATACGACATCTCCCTACCACGTTCTCATTGGTTTTTATGGGATTTACCTGATCGATTTTAGAGTATAGTATTGAATTGGTATGTACTATCAGGTAGTTGTAGTCCACTGTTTTGCTTTTTTCAGGGAGACCTTTGTTTGTTTATTTGTTTGTACATAGCATGATGAGAGACTATTTGCGTGTCTAATATCGGTTTCTCTACAGAGATGGCAAAAATGGTACCAGAACTTCGTGCAGGGGTAGAAAGACTGATAACAAGAAGAATGAGACTCTCTGAAAGCTCTAAAGTAGAGAGGCTGAACAACCCTGGTAACGATTTTATGGCAACAACTTCTGTTAACAAAATTTGATTTTGTCGTGATATTTACGAGAACTATAGAATGTTACATGCTGATCATCTTACTCTCTTTCTCCCAGGGTTCTCGGATCAAAAGCTTGAAGACCTTGAAATGTTTGTTGCAGAATTACAGAAGATGTGAAAATGTTAAATCTTTTGTTTGGCTTTGAACTCTGTTTGTTTTGTAAATGAAAATGTGCTCTTCAAAGACTACGTGTTTCATGCTTAATTTGAATTCACAATTAAAATTATGAATTGTCAACAAATCAAACCGAGAATATAATGGTTTCATTTACCCTGGCTGTGTTGTAAACTGTGTTTTTGCAGTCAGAGAGAACACTAATAGACCACGGAGGTATATTGTAGGGATTTTTACCAAAAGAAACTTTAGTAAGATGTTTGATTGTAATTTGCTAAAAGTGAAGAACAAGCTCCAGATTTTGATTTCTACACATTAGCCTGCACATTTACAAAATGTACTAAAATTAATCAAGTTGACCACAACAAAAACAATAATAACAAAAACTGAAAAAGACTTTGAGTTAAGACCTCTTGATAGTTGCCAATGGCCATTCTTGTGGGCTCTCCAGATATTAATGCTGGTTCACACAACTTTATAGCTCTGTGCAGATCTTCCAACACTTAAGCTGTCTTTCAAGGCCTCTTAATAAATATTAAATACTCTCTCCGTTTCAAACTAAGCGTCGTCCAAGAATTTTTCACGACATACTTAAACTTTTAGAAATTATTCATTAACAAAACACAAAATTTTCTAGAGAACACTTAAAACTTTCTCTGCCAAACTTTGTTCTCAAACACATTCAATAAAATCAAACACTTCACCGGTGTAGTTTTCTCAAGTTCTTATTATTGAAAGTTCTTAAATTCCTAATTGATTGTGGTGTTTTTAGAATCTACCATGTACTTATCGGTTACCAACTTAGCATTAACTATTAAGAGCGAAAACACCAACTGCGTTAGAAGAATAAGCTCTGGATACAACAATGATTGTTCTGTGTATTAGTTGTCTGTTTCTAATTTTTCTCCATGTACACTTTTCTAAGAACACTTGAAAGATACAAATACAGGATTCATAGCATTTTTTTCCATATGATAGTGTTCCACCACCAAGACTTGCTTTTTTCCATATACATGTGGTCAAATCCTATAGCTTCTGGATGAAAGAAAGAACGCAATCTGTATGCACAGAGAAGAGTTGTGTATCCACAAATAGCTGTTCCCATCATAACAAAAGCAAAGGCAAACAATTAGCAAAGTCCAGTGATCTTTATCAAACTATTTGAATATGAAGATTGAGAAGGCAAGAAGCACTAACCTTCATGAAGGCACGATGACGACTAGGAAAGGAATCGATGAAACTTTCCTTTAGGAGAAGTGATACCTTAAAGAAAGCAAATATCAATCAATATTTACATGTCCTACAGAGTTTGATAAAATCTTCTGAAGAGGATACCAAAACAATTCTTCATTTTGAAACAGTGGAATGATTTATGAAGAAAAGAACCTTATCTTGGTTTGATTGCACATTTGTTATGGTGTGTGACTGCAGATTAGAGCACAGTGAATCAAGGTATGCTTTTACCACACCCAGAAAGCCTTTTGCAGCTTCCACCTTTTGAATAATAAAAGAAACGTGTGAAACGCAATTGACAACAAGTACTTAAAGCAAATGGCACCGAAAACCTGTAGAGCAAAGATAGAGAAAAGAGAGAGAGACCTGTACATCAGTACATTCATATACTGGTCTTTTCTTAGCTAGAAAGCTTTCTCCAACAAGCTTTGCATGATAAGGACTCAGAGCGTCATATAAGTCTCGGTAGTGAGGCAGCTGAGGAATATTTGGTGACTTAATCTGAAATGGCATAAGAGATATAGTTTGGAGTTGTGTTCCTAAAACTGTGATTGCTAAGAATGATATTTTGCTTTTTCAGAAGACCATCAACGAATCAGGTAACATGATCATTAGCAGAAGATAATGAGGAAAAAAGCAGAAACTTACCTGGTTTTTAGTAACATCCACAACGATAACATTAATTAGTTTTGACTGAATTACACTGGTTTTGTTCTTTACCCCAACCTATGAATAACCAGTGACCATAGCTAGTTAAAGAACATAACAATTACAAAATGGATCTAAGGTACAGGAATCATTATCACAAACTCACTATGTAAGGGACTGGGGCATCCAAAAATTCCAGCATATTATCTGGCAGAATCTGGAAAGCAATGACGGCCATTAGTCAAAGATGGGTCACCTACATAGTTTTCAGTGAAGACACAGAGATGAACAGGATAATACCGGCATTAAAAGGCTCTGCCATCGAAAGGGACGGATGGCGGGGATAACTGATAAAACTGATGCAGCTAAGATTCCCTACATAAAACAACCCAAACAATTATATGAAAGAGAAACATGCAATATCAGTAGACTAAATATATAATTTTACAGACTATCTGCATTACCAAATTGGAGCAAATAAACACAATCTGTTTCTCAAGTAGTGCTGATGTTAGGATCATCAAGACCTGCATGGAAACGAGAAATGTCAGAATTTAAAGCAAATCTATCTAAGTGCAGGCAAGTAGTATCGATCAAAACTCAATTGCAGTATCATCATCATCATAAGAAACTGCCACTCGAGACCAGAGAGTTCCAGCACACGGAAACCATATTTGACCACAGAAAATGAGAATCTTAGATCATTATATATGGTTATATGTGTGCTTTTATATCTCTTTTGTATATATGCATCAGCATCAAAGAAACCGCATAGTCAGGTCGTCATGAAAAGAACATGTGGAGGAGCAGAAAATCACAATGTCCAGTCGCAGTGATCCACATAATGAAGCAACAGCCCATGTTGATAGTGCAGCTGCTTCTTCCTCAGCCATGAGCGCAGTGTGTGCCTGAAGAAAATGGAAGATAAGAGTTTCTAAAAAGCCATGAATAGGTGGTCAGATGTTATATACTGCAATAAAAATTATATGCTTTTCAGATACATTTGGGTTAATACCTCTCCAAGTTCTAGACTAGTGCTGCATGATCTTATGTCGCTTGCTGATCCAGGCATACGCAACAGGGGTCTATGATATTCAACTGGATGTAGATGTTCCAGTGGATGAAATGTAATTGATGAACCTCTTGCCGGGCATTGTAACTGATGATACTCAGATAGTATGTGCAACGATCCATTATGCTTGTACTGAAAGAGATTTGTTAACTTCGAGTATTAGGAGTATAATGACGGAATATACAACATAGGAGACTTCCGAGATAACAAAATAAACAAACCTTTGCCCACTCAAGGATGTCAAGACTACTGCTTGTATCATCTTGACCAGAAAAGGATGCATCATCTGTTTCGGTATTATTTGCATTAGTCCTAAAATGCCTCCTTTCACAAGGAGCAGCCCAAAAGCTGCGACAAGCAAGTTATACACTTCGCAAAAGGTTTAAGAAAAACAAAAACATCATTTAAATTGATACAATAAAGGACAC
This sequence comes from Odontarrhena argentea, assembly GCA_900406245.1. NCBI lineage: Eukaryota > Viridiplantae > Streptophyta > Magnoliopsida > Brassicales > Brassicaceae > Odontarrhena > Odontarrhena argentea. The sequence goes on from OVAF01003669.1 coordinate 4,545, forward strand.
TAACTAGTACACTCTAATGAAGATTTTGGCATGGAGGATATTTCAAACCTACAGTTATTGCTTTGTAAATATAATCAACAAGATTATGGTAAAATACACTCATACGTATTTCATGCAGGTAAAGGGAATGCTTGTTATGCTACTTAAGTGATGAAGGAAGGGACTTTGATGATGTACCTAGAGCTAGAATCAGAAATCTCATCAGAATAAGGGCACTGAAGAGGCGCACCAGGATCTGGTGAGGAACTTTCTCTGCCTTGCTTAAGAATTGGCAGGGAAACGTCAGCTATAGTGACATGGTTGTTAGACTCTGTCTCAACTTCATGAGCCAACAAAAGATCAGACGTCCCATCAACACTTCTTTCTAGTAAATCCAAGTTAAGATCAACTTTCAGATTCATCTCACAAGTTCCATTTTCTGAAATTTCGAGAGCTTTGGGGAGGTCTGAACCTGCTTCACCAGTTTGTTTATTTGTGTCCTCAGAGTCTCTTTGCTGGGGTGATGAATCATTTACGCCTTTTCCATTGCTGAAGTCTGTTGGGGGTTCTAAAGATGCACAACTGATGCCAATCATCAAATGCTCCAGTCTCTCTTCCAAGAAGATGCTACATTAAAAGAAGTATCAATGTGAGCAAGACTTCAAAAGAATTCCAGCAATGCAATGAGATAGCCAAAATATGTTCATCCCAGTGAATTAAGGTATTTCCCTAACTATACAAGTTAGACATGCTTCTTGTGGGATGGAGAAAAATAACTAAAACCTTTGCCCTGATATATTTTGTTTACCCTAGAGTAACATAATTGCATGAAAGACAGACAAGATTCCAACACACCTATTTAATACACCAAAATGCAATTCAAAAAATGGCAGCCTGGAAAGGATGCAATAGCATCTGCGAGTTGTCAGAACGTAGCGACTTAATGGTGAGCAAGTAGGTTGTTTCTCCCAAACCGTGGAAAGCAATCTGGATGGTCTGTTCACTATTTCTTCCACTAGTATGCAACATCCATACAATGTCGAATTGTCAGCAACCTGAAAAAAGGGAAAATACCACAGACATGACTAGAAAAGCTAAAAGGTAAACAAGTTATAAAAAATAGAAAAGATAGTATGGCCATGAAGATGCTTACCTGTAACCTGAATACAAATGAAAGATCACTAGGTCTAAGACGTTCCTGGAAAATTAGCATTACCAATATTATTTTCCCAGTATACAAAGATCAATCTTTATATCTACACTTCACATCCGGAAAGTACCTGACTGAGAATGATCTCATTCAACTCACTCATGGAAGGAGTTCTCTCAACAGCATGGACCTGAAAAGCATAAGTAACTAGCGTCAACTTAAACAGCACATCTGGTAAAAAAAAGTAAAAGTATATAAAATAAAGATACAGCTCGAGTGCAAGGTAAACAGGGATCTACGGAATAAGAAAAACTAGTAATACATTAAGAGAGTGAGTCAAAAGCGTCTGGCACATGCACAGGAAGTTTCATATGTAGAAGAATTCGAAAACATGACCATTATACTACTCATTCTCAGCCAGAAGAAAGTTAGTAAAAAGAATGAAGCACCTCAATGCCTCCAGGAAAGCAAAAAGAATGAAGATCCTTAGATTTAATAGGAGGCTGCTTATCCGGAGGGTATACAAGTAAAACCTGCAAGAAAAAGTAAATACTGAAGCAACATGTAGTAAAAACATATGTCAGAAAGAAAAGACAAGGCACCTGAGGTTCAAGAATGGGTTCGACACGGGAATGATTCTGAGGGAGCAGAGCAGTTGGCAATCTCCCAGAGGCAGAGGAGGAGGCTTCAGATATGCGTGAAATGTAGTGCCTCTCCAGGGCTTGAATATCACAATTGGGATCAAGTCCAACGACCACAACGCTTTCAAAAAGCCTCGAAGGATCTTCGAATGGTTTATGATCCTGGGTGAGATAAGAAAACGCTTACAGAGATGTCACATCAAGAAAGCGTGGTAGTTGAATTCTGAAAGACATGAAAACCTGAAATTTAGCCCATTGACGCTTCTGGGTGGTCAAAACCTCAGGGTTGTACTTGTAAAGCAGAGTCTTTGTTTTAGGAGTTTGATACAAGTTTTGAACAGCTTTGGAAACCTGCCTCTGTAGTCTCTGGAGAGGGCTATCACTGTCTTCATCACAAGGCCTTGGAGGGTTGATTGCAGAGGCTGCAGCAGCAAAAGCCATTGCTGTCCAGCTCGGACTACCACTTCCTTGCTCCTTTTTAGCCATATCTACAGCTCCAAACAACAAGATACTGGTTGATCAACACAAAACGAAACTTGAATTGCCTAAAATTAGATCGGAAACAAAAAAAGGATATGGCTTTTGAAGATACCACTTTGATGATGATCCTCGGGGTTGTACTATCTTCGGAAAGTAGAAGAAAATGGCTGCGACTGGACAAAGAGACGAAACGACGNACACAAAACGAAACTTGAATTCCCTAAAATTAGATCGGAACCAAAAAAAAGGATATGGCTTTTGAAGATACCACTTTGATGATGATCCTCGGGATTCTACTATCTTCGGAAAGTAGAAGAAAATGGCTGCGACTGGACAAAGAGACGAAACGACGGTCAGTTTATTAAGTCTTTTGTCTTTTTGTGTCATCACTACCAATAATGTGTAATGTATCATGTATGTACCAAATCATTCAAAGCCCTATTAAACTTTGGTTCTGTCGAATTTTTTTAATCAGTCTTTATAAATAAACCAAGCCAAACCAGGCCAAGAAGACACTTTACAAAATTGAAGTCAGTTTGTTTAAACCCGGCTAAACAACACAAAATTTAGATCAACTAACAGCAGATACCTTAGTTCGATCTCATCCTAATTTTATCTTCCATTATGAAAAGCTCATCCCATCTAATCATATCACTACTCTCCCCTACAAGCACTGAATTAGAAGTGATTGTTTTTTTTTTTTTTTTTTTAACCGAATTAGAAGGGATTNATTGTTTCGGATAATCTAATCTAAACCGATATGTTCTGAACCAAACGAAAATAGAATGATATGGTTTTAATTCGTGGATATCCGAAATAACCATTTTGTGTATAGTTTTTAAATAATTATGGTTTATGGATAATATCCGAATAATCATGTTAACCCGAATAATTTATTTTTCAAGGGAAGTAATATTTGGTCATTGGATGCATTGTTTTTATGAATTTAATATGATTTGTTTTAGTTATGGTTTAAATATTAAATTATAAATTATAAAACATGCGCAGATAATGCAACATAATATTAGGATTTAAAGAAAATGTCAAACTCGTTTAAACATAATATTTCTCGGGATTGTAATTTGAAGGCACATATTTTAGCACGCGGTGTTCGGGTTTTGGGTTATGATTTCTACTATGTAAATTTTGTTCCCCCGGTTTGATTTTCTGAACCGTAATGAATAGTTGAATGTTATTGAAAAAAAAAGAAGTAAAAAATGATAACAAAACTGTATACATGTCGAAAATATATTCATGCAACTGGACGATCATAGACGTGCTTCAATCCTTTTGTGAGTCTATTAAAATGGTAAACTAAGGAAATAATAACTTTATATCTAACCGTGATCCAAAATATTAAGACTTTTTCATTGAATGATACCATGAATTCTGAAAATTCAGAAGCTTAAAAACTAAGGTAAGAATATCCATGTAACACCTTAATCATACATCAAAGCAGCACTCTAAAAGAATTGTATTGTAAGTATGGAATGATCCATTACACTTACTTTAAAAAATGACTAACCCTCTCATCGCCAAATATTAGTTCTTCAGTCTCAACCATAAACCAAAAAAGTTTTAACCTCCTTAGTATTTTGACTCTTATTTTACATTCTTAAATGATTGAATTCAACATTGAAATTGACCACATATTCATTAGAGTTATTTTGAAAAGTTAATTGTGAACATAGACTAATTCATCGTTAGTCATAATATATATACTGAATAAATGATGTATGAAATATATATTGCATGTTTTCAGAAAAAAAAAAAAAAAAAAAGTAATATATATTGCATATCTTCGAATTAGTTAATGTAGATTTTTAAGTCGGGATAAATATGTATAGGTAATATTATGTTATGTTCACTGTTTGGGTAAATTTTGACAGGTTCGAATTAAGACAGTCTTACGATATTTCGAAAAAAGCGTTAGAACTACAACAGATTGTGAGCTAATGAGAGAGAGCTTGACGTCAGTTTAGCAAGGTAGCTGTTAAGTGTCGGCAATCTCGAAGCTGTTAGTTGTAGGTTTAGGCTATTTCAGAGCTTGTCTCGTCTTCCCCTTCTTCTGTTGAAGGAGTTTCCTATTCATAGGTTATTGTTAGACCGTCATATCAGCTATTCCCGTCAGTTTCGGGATTTGAATCTATCAGCTGTTCCTTATCCTCTGGGATTTAGATTTTTGATAGATATCAGCTATCTTCAAAGAGCATGGAGTTGCCGCCAATATATACGGGCCTCGTCGTATGGGCTTACCACTGCTCTAGCTTATTCTGGCAGCTGTATGGGCCTAGTTAACAGCTGTCCAAGCCCAATTAGCAGTTACTTAAGCTTATATCGCAGCTGTCTGGCTAGCAGTGATAGATGTCCGACCATTAGCGATAGTTGTTTATTTTTGCTACCTTATTTGGCGGCTCTTCTTAAGGAAGTCTGAATGGTGAATTTATTTTGCCCAACATTCACTTTTCAATTTTTTCTTATATAATTTTGAGTTAGTTTTTTTTTTTTTTTTTTTTTTTTTTTTTTNTAATATTGCATTAAGCTGGGTTCGAACCCAGACGGTTTCACAGCGATGACACTAGCACAAACCACTAGGCTACAAGTCCTGGACAATTTTGAGTTAGTTAGCAATTGTAACACGTTAGGAAGATTGTGAATATATTTTCTTGATTGTTTAGATATTAACTGATTTGAGTTTATGTTAATTTAGTCTTATAACCTTGAAATCTTTCACATGGGGTGGTATAGTAATACTTAATTATCTGTAGTTTTTTCTTGTGTGTATAAAATTTTGTTTATACGTATTTTAAAATAATATATTTACTTGTCTTTTTTGTTTATTTATCACTTTGTAAAAGGTATAGAATTGATTATAAAATTAGCGTATGATTAATATCTTACACAAATATTTATTCAAATTTTAATATATTTTTCTTAAACTAAAGTAATTAATTTTTTTTATAATTATTTAACATAAACCATTAGCTCTGTTTTTAGTTTTATAAATATTTATCATTATCTAGTCATCAAAATAATAATAAAAATTTGATAATTATATTATCATTTTACGAACTGGTGAATAATTATATGAATATGATTTGATGAATAATTATGATTACTTTCTCGAGATGAAAGCATAGAAAGAGATCTTATAAATTTTTTACTTATAATTATTTTAAAAAACTTAAAATTAAGTAAGAAATAAAATAAGAAAACCAAAAGCATCCATTTCTAAAAATAAGAAAAAAAAAACCAACATCACCCTAAACTTAATTTTTCTTATTCTTCCTTCATCTTTTTTTATTCTGTGCCCCGTATATTTCTTCTTTGTCGCCTCACAATATCAGAAATCAACATCACATCTTCTTCATCAGCATTACATCTTCTTCTTCTCCGCTCGTTGCATCACAACATCAAAAATCAACATCACCTCAAAAATCACTGTTGGGGTTAAAATCCTCCGCCGTAAAGTCAACGGAAAAAGTCAATGATGACTCAGCTTACAGGAAATTGACTGGGTCTTGAGCAGAAGTCTAGGCCTGAAACCCAGGGTCTGAGGTCTATGTGGAGGCTGAAGATACTGACTACTACGTAAGAATTGTTGACTACTACGAGAAAGCTTCCTTTCCTGACGACTACGTGAAGAACCTTGTTTCTGGTTACTACGCGAAGTTACTATTTGAACACTTGGCCATTTTCATTGGACAAGAAATAACTTCACTTCGGCCCGTGGATTCAAGCCCATCTCAACGGAAACATTCACGAGGCCCGCCTTACCGACTTAGTTCAAAGGAATGTTCTGGAACGTTCTTTTGGATAGATACGAATAAAGGGATTTTCTTAGATTCTCGCTGACTTAGGGCTCAGGCTATTCCTTGTATAAATAGTCTCCCAATTCGTCATAATAAGGAGACAGAAACTTCTACGCACAGACATCCGACAAATTCATAGCAAAAGAGATTATCAATAAAATCCATCTTTGGCGATTTGTTCTTGAGTTTTAATTGGTTGAAAGTTGTCGAATCCCTAAAGAATCTATACAAATTCTATTGTGGTGATTATAGGATCGACAATTTGGCGCCGACTGTGGGGACTTCATCAACTTTCTTACCTCAAGGAGCCTTCAAGAACAGAACCAGAAGAACGACATGGCGAACGACGATCAAACTCACGCCGGAGGGCAACTTCATGACTCCTCGACGACACCACCAGACAGACAGGGCGTCGCAGGAGTGGAGGCTTTGGTCAATCAGCTACTCGAGAGATCGAACAAACAGCAGAAGCAGAACGAAGCGATGCCTGCCCAGATCAAAGCCATGAGCGAAGAGCTGGAAGCAAGGAGGCAGCAAACGGAAATGCGCCGCGATCTGAACACCCAATTCCAGACGCCTACGGATAACACAAGACGAGGACTACCGTCGCTCAACCTGAATTCGATGCCTCCACCTACTCAAGGTGCCCTGACAGGACTCGAAGACTCAGGAGACGAAGACGTCGCCATCGTGAACCCGAACGGTACCCCCATCGATCCACTCGTCCTCGAAACTCGGAGAAAGGAAGCGGCCGCAAAGGAATGCCTCTCAGAACTTGACGGAAGGATTCACCGGCAACCAGCCAGAAAACACCCCTCTTGAAAGACAGGAGAACTTGGCCCTAGTCCGTCAATTTCAGGAGGCCGAACGCGTCAAAAACAAGGAACTCCAGGAGATCAGGGCCGCTCTCGAGAAGGCAGCGGAAGAGTGGAGAACCGTGCGATCCCAGGTGCACAAGGTGACGAGCAGTGCACCAGAAATCGACAGAGTCCTCGAGGAAGCTAGCAACACTCCGTTCACGTCAAGGATCACTAATACAAAGCTGCCTGATCCTGGGAAGCTACGCGTCCCCTTCTATGAAGGCAAAGGTGGAGACCCCAAGGAGCATCTCACAGCATTCCAGATTGCCA
>OVAF01003671.1:0-11734 GCA_900406245.1 Odontarrhena argentea
ACGTCTGCTAAATTTGTATCTCAATCGGATTTGTCCCGAAACTAAACTTTTATTATATTAATTATTTTTTGCAAAATTTTATTTTTTTTACAAATTACAATCATCGGTTCTAAGATGTTTTTAATTTTTCCTTCATCAAAATATTTTTTACATAATTTTAAAATTAAAATCAAAACAATAAGTAGTTCAGCAGNTTAGGGTTTATGTTTTAGGAGTTTAGTGTTTAAAACCTTTGTTAATGTTTAGAATTTTAGGGTTTAGATTTCTTACCCTAAACCTTATATTATAAACCCTATAAAATATTATAAAACATTCTAAAATTTATTTCATAATTTTTTAAATTTTTAAAATATTTATTTTTGGGTTGTTTTCAAATTCTAAGAATAAATTGATTTGAGGAAGAAGAATGAGAGTAATCTGGCAACGGTGGCTAAAGTTCGTATATTAATCCGAACAATTTAATAAGTTTGTGTATTAATCCATCCAAATTTTTGAGTTCGTGTATTAATATGACAACGCTAAAAGTTCATGTATTTTTTCAGCAGACGAAAATAAGTTCGTGTATTTTTCAGCTTTTTCCCGTTTTTTTTTTTTTAACTCTTTACGGGTGTCAATTGATTTGTAAGCTCAAGTATGATTCTGACAGAACTCTAGACCTTGATGTTGGTTTTTTTTAAGCTTGCAACGGCTCTCAAACAATTTAGTTTCAAGAAAAGCTACCAAAACTACCCTCTCTTTTCCTTTATCGGTTATGGTGTTATACTTCACATGCTTGTCTACGTTGGTAACTTCATCTGGAATTAACCAATTCAAGGTGTATGCAGTGGCGGATCCAAGTCGGTTATTTATCCGGTGCAAAAATCTGCATAATGGAGATATTATCTTAGTATCATCGTCTAGTTTGTCGTCTTAGTTATCTTGTGACTACATGACCTTAGTTGAGTTGCATTGTGTAGATATTATCTTAGCTTATGAAAGTGCGGTTGGTAGTTCACTCGGAAGCTGCCCTATGAATTGTTTGCTACCTTAAAGGATGTCTAACACAAAACATTTTACTTTAGTGTGGTATAGATCTCAATATATCCACTTAATGTCACTCTGATCGAGATGCATGTCTATTGACGCGTTGATCTCTAAGCGCTTATGTTGTCTTTTTAGGTGATCACGTATATTTTGGTAAAAGAATAAAAAAAATTATAACTCTTCTGCTGAGGCAGAAAATTTAATTATGACTTATATTCTACGCATATTGAATTGGATAAAATCACGTATTCTCACTTTTGGTTTTGATTATCCAAAACCTATGCTACTATTTTGTAAACGGAGAAGGCCCTGGTTACAAAATAGATCCTAGGTCCATGCCGCTCATGCCCTACCCAAGAGGAGGCCCTGTTTGAGGGAAGCTAAGATATATTATGTATGCAATATGTATTATTAGTGTGAGCAAATTCATAAAATTGGCACGATATTCGATTCTATTACATGTTTCCTCCTGTAAATCATAATCCCCGAAAATATCTCGAAGTACTAAACTTCCCTTAGTGAAAACACATATCCAAGACAAAAAAAAAAAAAAATTGATTTAGAATTTAATCGAACTAAATGCAGAACCAAAACATACCCAAAATAAATTTAGAAACCACTTATTAATTCGAACCCCGCTTAATGTATATTAGTGTTGTTTGGAAAAAAAAAACCCACTTATTAATTCATCATTCATGTCACTTTCACTAACATAACACGCTCACATGTAGCACAAGAAAGTTTCAAGAGGTATTATTTTGTTCATCAATCAGACTATAGCCACGTAAAAGATGTTACAATATAACATCTGTCGCCGAATATGACGACTAACCTAATTCCAAATATGACAATCATAAATAAAGTTAAAGTCAAAAGACTCAACGTATAACTGCCATAAAGATACTTTGTTTATAACCCAGGTTGCAAAATTTAATTATTGCATGGGTTTGTGTTGGATAAAACGGAGACACTCCAATTTTAAAGATGTTAAGTTTACAAATTAAAAACGTGTATCTCCGTGTCTCATAACTCAAAAGATCACTATCCAATGCACAAGTCCCCTGTCGGGAAATTTTTTTCCTCCCACGGTTTATCTTCCACGAAATTAACTTTATTTTTATCATTATTAAATTGAGTGATCTAGAACCCGACACCGAATTTGAAACTTGCCTAGTTTTGTAAATTATGGTTTCGAATGGTGATCGCGGTTTGCGGTGCGGAATTAGCTAAAAACGGTTTGCGGTGCGGAATATATTGAAAGCTGTTTGCGGTACATTACAAAGTGCGGTATTTTCTAGAATATTTTTTTAAAAAAATTGAGTAACAAATCGAAACCCGCACTTACAAAAACAAATAACTTTATTTAGTGTGTTTTTTTAAAAAAATTGTGTTTTATTAAATATTTTGACCAAGGTATAGTTTATATAAATTTTTTATTGTTTATTACAGATAACAAAAAACCACAATACTTTTTAAGAATTATAAAATTTCTTATTTTAATTTAGAAGTAAAATTAAATTTAAATTTAAATTTTAAAATGACCTTGAATTTGTGTAAATGAAAAGAGTAAAACTTTGAAGGTAGAAGTATTATTGTGATATTAAATTGTCAACAACAATTATATATATATATATATATATATCTTCTATAATTACCTTCAATTAAACAAAGTAAACGAACTTTAAAATTTGAACCACACCATGCATACAGTGGATGCGGTTCCACAAAGAAACTTTGAAGGATTAGACCGTAATAGTGTTTTCGTTTTAGTATTATTTTAATGATCAGATTTACGTGGTACATTAACTTGTGTGATTCGTGACCAAAGTTTGATCCACCCCGTCTCTACTAAAAACGCATTATTTTAGTGTCACCATTCAAGCACTATAGATAGCGCATTTATCCACAACAAAGTCGAAGAGAGGGGTAGAAAAAATATCGCCTCCAAAAACTCGAAATTATCGGAATCTAAAAATCTAAAATTATCTTAATTAAATCTAGATATCCGAATAGTATATAAAACACATATATCATTAAATTTTTTGATTATAGGTTTGGTATATTCAGTTATTTTAGGTAAATTTTACAATTATTCTTTGTTGTTCTTTTTTGTTATTTTATATATATACATGGATATATATAGATATTTTAGAAATATTTTTGGATTTTTTATTTTTTAAATCCGAACCCGAATCCGAATTCAAAAATTTTCGACTCTTTATTTACAACCCGAACCAAACCAAACCCGACTCGAAATTAGAAAATACCCAAAAAAAATTTATATTCCTAAACCCGAAAATCTGAATACCCAATCCAAAACGAACGAAAATCCCAAATGCTCATCCATAGTCGATGTCAACTACAGTAAAACCTTTATATTTTAATAATATTGGGACTTAGAAAAATTATTAATTTATAGATATTTAAATTTATTTTAAATATGTGCATTAGAAAAATTATTAATTTATAGATATTTAAATTTATTTTAAATATGTACTTTACCTTAAAATTCACATTTTTATATTTTCATATTTATCCATTCATATTGTTTCACATAGTCTCAATAGTTTTGATAGAAAGAGAGAGAGGAACGGAAAGATTCTAAGATTGTTGAAATACAAAGAAGAGGAGATTTTAATGGATGCATAAAGCTAGGGATTGAGAGGGAGTACCTGCATCGTATTGGGGAAGTTGGACTAGAAAGAGAAGAAGCGATCTTAAAATTATCGATCAGCCGTCTCATCTCGCTTTTGATATTTATTTTCATTTCTTGTAATCTTTTTATTTTTACGCACTTCTTACATTTATGTTCTTTTGAGATAGAATATTAAGCTAATTTCGTTTCGGATATGGACTATAAAAAATATAATTCAGTTAAAAAAAAAAAAAAAAAAATTGATCTCAAAGGTGTGTCCTAATACTTCTTTTAGATTGAATTGCCTGTAAAGTTTCCATCTACATAAATTTTGCACTGAAATTTAAACATCCACACTTTTTTATCCCTTTATTTTGTATAAGTCCAAGCTAGTGAACCGTTTTTTTTTAATAATAACGAGTTCATGCCGTTTAAATTTTGAAATGGGCTGTCCAAAATATGTTATGTTGTCAACGTCAATCGCAAATGAACATCACCCGGCGGAAAATTATTGTTCTCATAAAGCGGCTTGCGTATACAAACACTACATATGTATATGAATATGTATATATATGTATCACACACATTTCTAAATAATATAAATATCATATAAACAAGTTTATAAAAATTTATCGAGATTGAATAATATGATTTCTCGGGTGTTTAACTAGTGGCACGAAAGCACTATATTTTTTTAAGTTTGTTACCACTTTTGATATTAAAACATTATAAATACTAATAGTTGGTTCTTATAGCCAAAGTAGTTTCAAAAGAAAAAGAAAAGCCAACAGACAAATGTTGTCGTCGGATCCATGGTGGGTTAGGTGTACTCTCCTATGGTCTAATGTTTTAAATCGATGTAAAAAAACCCTAAAGGAAGAAAAATATTTAAAAGCATCCAAAACTTTCCAAATAGAAAAACAAGTTCTGAGGCATAATTGTGACAACAAACGCTTACATCATGTATTCTCAATTTCTCATCTTATCGTTGGTGTTCAAACTTTTAATATTTCATTGCTTTCAAATAAGAAATCATTATTTTGGTAGCTACTTAACAAGCTTGTTGAACTATCAACAACACCTATATGATATAATATATTTTCTTTATCCACCAAAAATTAACATTCAAAATAATTTGCACAAAAATGATTATCCAATATACAAGTGAACTCTGTTTACGCAATATACGATATGATATTTCTATTTATAAGTGATATTTCAATTACAACTGACTGATCCATTAATCTAATTCATGAATAATATAAATGAGATAACTCAATTCAAAAAATGATATGAGTTCTTCGGACCTATAATTTCCACTAGACTACGGTCATTTGATGGTTCATTTTTTTTCTAACTATATCTATAATTTGTGCGGAATTACAAAAAATAAATTAATTGTAGATAATTTTAAATGATCAAAAATATATTATCCAAAACCTTCTAAGGATAATGGTTGATTTAACATAAAATCAGTGGATCAGTCATGATCAAACCACTTCGTTGAATGTAATGATTACAAAGATTATACCAAGTATAATAAAGTCGAGGAGCCAGCAAAAATATGATAACCTTTTCTCACTTACAACCCCAACACACTCACATTATGGTAATGAATGGGGCAACGGTTTATGAGTAGAAAAAACAGGTGGTAAAAAAAACGCATCTCTACCCTCCATTCCATTCAGTAAAAACTAGACATTTTCCCCGCACCATGTGCGGGTAGTTTATTTTATATAATTATAATTATTTCTTAATTATGTGGGCACAAATGCGACTACATTAAAAATGGATAAAACATTAGATATTAGTTGTGTGATTACGGTTAAGATATAATTGACAAATCATAATCCGTTGTTTATTTAAGGAAAAAAACAAAAGTATAAAATAATCTAAGAATGGAAATCGAAGAGAATAAAATACCCCCACATGGAGCGGGTCAATGAGTTGTTAAAACTTCATTGTAAACCACTTTTAGCGTTTTCTTGTGGACCTTTCCATCTTTATCTGTAATCAAAACTTTAAGACCGGTTCTTGACTTAACTCTTGAGAATGCAACGTACAATTGATCTTGAGAGAAAACAGGTCTTGGGAGAAAGAAATCAACCTTTTCAAGAGATTGCCCTTGGGTTTTGTTGATCTTTATTGCAAAAGCCAAACTCAAAGGGAATTGTATTCGACGCATTTTGAAAGGGTACTTCGTCTCAGGAGGTGTCATGTACATCCTAGATATTAGAACTTGCTGACCGATTATCTTCTTACTTCCAGATATGATTACAGCACCGACTGCACATCGTAACATCTCAGTGATAATTAATCTTGTTCCATTGCACACCTTTCGGAACAATGTTACGTAGACACATAACAGGAGCTCCAATCTTCAACTTAAGCTCATGTTTTGCTAAACCGCTATTTTGAACTATGTTTAACAAATCAGTTGGATAAACAATATCTCCATTTAGGTCTTCGGATTCAGGACAAATGTTGTCTGAGCTGAAGTAGACATGGTGACGTGAAGTACAAAAGACACCCAAAATCATAAGTTCACTCAGTGACAAGGATAAAATGAACTTTTGAATCGAGGGTCATTTATGCTAACCCCAACATCTTCCATGATCTTGATGTGAGACATATGCGCCATCTAATTTGATATAGTGTTAAAGGTAGAGATGATATGATTTTAGTTTGTGGTATACTTTGATTATGAGAAAATGTCGAATAAGTGATGATCTAAGCATAAAATATAGTGTTTTGGTATTTGTCTTTAAAAAAATATTTATCATCATATCAAAAAATGAAACAACATATAGTGTTGTAATTGTTTAGATTCAAATATTAAATAGCCGAATTTCATAGAATATTTAGTTCTCAAATTAGGAAACCTAACTCTATTTTTTTGCTGACTGTATGAGCTTGAATTACACGTCAAAGTTTACATCACCTATTTGGAATATGATTGGTACACATATGATTTTTTCATTAAGGCTCCTTTAATTTAGTAAGAAGGGGGATAAATTATTGACCATATACCATCTACAGAACATGCGGGTCAGTCTTATGATGAAATTATTGGGTCTGCACTACTCAGTAAATACGCTTTATATTTCGAGTGTTTTAATGAGTACGACACAAATCAATACATACATTTGTTTAATATATTTAAGTGAAATAGATTAATATTGTACATGCCGACAAATAAAATGCTATGTTTCATTTTTTTACTAGTAAAAGTTGAGAAATTCTATATTTAAATACATGCATTATATGTATTATACAAAAATGCTAAAGTGTTTTGTAAAACCATATTTGTGAAACAGATCATAAATCTATATATTACTGATTTTAGATTTAAATTAAATACTACTAAAATAATATAATTTTGCACATGAAATACATGTTTTTATACAAAAATGCTAATGTTGCCATTAAATGTTGCTTAGTTTTATTTTGATTTGGTTATATAATAAATAATATCATTACAATAATAAAATTAATTATTATTTTTTTCTATTGATGTTATATTTTAATATGTATATATATAATATATACAATTTTTTATCTTATTTATTATTAATAATACACACTTTAAAAGAAAAATTGGTAATAACTATCTAAATCTATCCATAGATACTTAATGATTTACAAACATTATTTATATATAATTTTGAAAATAATTTTAAATTTATATACTCATAATAATTAAATACATAATTATGTAAAATAAGATATCGTATAATATTAAGTTTTATTTCAAATGATTAAGTTACTTATAAATACTAGAATCAAAATATTTTATAATTCTGTATCAAAGCATTTGGATTTTTTTATTAGACTTTTGAATTTGTTGTTACAAACTTGAGTTACGTAAACTAATGCATCATTTTGTTTTATATATAATATATAAACACCCCCACACACACACACACATATATATATATATATATATATATATATATATATATATATATATTTATTCATCGTAAACCCGGTTGAACCCAAAGGGATAATCGGTTCATTGTCCGGTCCGGTTTTAAAAACATTAGGTGAAATAGAAAGAGAATAAAAATACAATTGTATTTGTGAATCGTTTTCCTTAAGCTTGTTTCATTTTTGGTTTAATATTTCATGATTAAAAGATTCTTTTTTTACAGTCTACTATTAATAGCGGCGGGGCGGAGAAGGGGGACGAGAGAGGAGGCCGGCGACATCTTCTCCTCCGGCGACTGGCGACGTCTTCTTCTACAACGACATCTTCTCTTCCGGCGACGTCTTCTCCTCTAACAACGTCTTCTCCTCCTCCGACGTCTTCTCCACCGGCGAAGAAAAAATCAGCCACTTTCTGTTTATTGTTTTTGTTTGTATGTAGATCTGTATTTCTAACGTATTGTATGTATTTTGTATGTATTATGTATGTATCTTGTATTTATGTATCAACAATTTTATATTAATAATATTATTTTTTTAATGTTGTTTATCCTAACCAAAAGATATATTAAATACATTAAATAGAAATATATAAAAAGAATTTCCTGCTGTGAAATTTGTCAATAAGTTTTTGAAACAAAATGTGACTAGTTATCACAACATAATTGTAGTTACATTTGTAGCTATATTTGCTACAAATGGCGATTATATATTTTATAACAAATTAGTAGCTAATTACCCACAAATCGAGACTAATAAGGGTTTGCTTCAACCACATTGTTTCAATTTAATAATTGTAGCAAATTTGTAACAAATGTAATTTTGCTACAAAAAAATCATCATTGTTACAAAAAAAAATGTGACTATAATCCATTGTTCTTGTAGTGCAAGGCGAAACCGAAGGAGGCAAAAACTATGGGACTTATCGATTTTATTGGCTATAGTAGAAGGAAAAATAAGAAGCCAACCCCGAAGGCTATGGTGTGAGGAACTAAAAATAATAAATTTTTATATCAAATAATACGAAAAAAGTTTAGACATGCCCATTTAGACATGCCCATACCAACATATTCCACGAACTTCACCAACGTCTTATCTTATGGATAGGAAATTGAAGACGGCATAAAAAAAGAACTCGTAAGCACATTAGTATCCAAATGGAACGGCTTATGGGGATTTGTTGGCGCCAGAGGCTAGCAACTCAATGCAACAAAGGGTATCACATTGCTGACGAAGAACGGTAAACGATTCGTCACTGAATGTTGAGCACCAACATGAATTGAAACAACGACAAAAGCAGATTTGTGGAGCCATTGGAAAATGTATGCATACAATATATAGAAAAAAAAAAAAAAAAAAGAAANTCTTGACAAAGGGAACTATAATGTTGGTGTCAAATTTCCAGGCTCAGTAAGAAAGAAATGCTCATTCCCCAATAAAAAAAGATAAAACATATTTTATGTTCAAACCCGCAACCAATTGAATCAAAGTGACAGTGAGTTCACGGTATATATGACCATAAATCTTATAAGAGTAACGACCGATATAAAACAATCTATCACTCAGTCAAGAATTACAAGGACTGAAAAAATTTATTAAAAAAAAAAAAATTGAAACAAGCAAATAACAACTTTTTCTCTCTCACAACTACAATACACTTACATTATATAGACTAAGTTTGTAATATCTTACATACTCCATCCATTTAATTTTATATTTATAATTCTTTTTCTTCCGAGGTAAATATTCGTATATATATTTCATCTCCTCTCTCTCAATATGTATAAATTTTTCAATGGAGTCTTGATTATCTTCTCTTTAAATTCATCTGAACTTTTAAGATACTCGTCAGTTCAATTTTATTCAATACTTATATATTACAATATAACCACATCAACTAATTTCTATCAATTTATATAATTTTTAAAATGAAAATTCAACATCGACATGAAGAATAATAAAATTTGAAACAAAAATATCATCACTGTATTGATAGAGTAATCATGGTTTTAAATAGTAAGGTGGTAACAAGACGTGATCATAGAATAGTTTTCTTATGGAGTACAAAAATCTACTAGGAGTTAACTTGACTTTAGAATAGTACGAAGTAGAATAATTATAACTTGATAACTTCACCAAGTCTAACCAAAAAGACCAGTTGTCTAAAATCAAAGAGAAAACGCGTTCGGTGAATTCACTTTATATCAGCCTCAGTATCTCTTTAACGCCTTTGACTACGTCTACGTGTCAAATGCTTTCAGGGTTGGTTTACTCTTTTTCTTTTTGTTTTTTTTCATTGTCATGTCCACATATTATAACCAAAGTTGTGACCAATGCACAAAACCCAATACGCTCCCCGCAGGTTCGATCCGCGTTGGCCACCGGGACTAGCGTTAAATCGCAAGAATATGTGGGTTGCCGTCGGCCTCGTGGGATTAGTCTGGGCGAAGCCTGGGACCCCACGGTTAAAAAAAAAAAAAAAAAAAAAAAGTTGTGACCAATGTACTTCTATATATACATACTGAACGTGAAAAAGAGGCAACACAAAACCACTCAAAACATAAATTATATAAGTATACCAGGTTTAGAATCAGTCTTGGCTATTAATTCGTAAGAACATGAAAACGCTAGTGATGTGCAGTTTTTTATCCATATAAGGAATAACAAATCTAGTTGGAGTTATTTAATCATCTTCAGATTAGTTGGACGTATATATCACCATGTTAAAAATTAAACATGATTGTTACAAAAAAATAAAATAAAAAAATAAACATGAAACAAAACACTAAGAGCAAGTCCAATGCACATTTTTTTTTTAGAGAATCTCACTTTTTATAAAGTAAAAATTAAATAAAAAAGAAAAGAAAAATAAGAGAGGGGAGAAACAGGGGTTTAATTAAAATCCCAAAATCTTCTTAAGACCCACAAGATATTAACTGAACAATTTTATTATGTTTTTTATTTTTTTTTTCTTAAAACCTGTTTTATATTTAATTTTCTTTAAAAAGCAGTTTTGCAAAATTAATAGTTTATTGTTATGACATTTTGATAGGGGTAAGGGTTGGACATGGTATGAGGTCGTCGAACTAAAACACTTATTTTACATGTAATCAGTAATTAGACATGGGCAAAAAAGTTGGAATTGATGTACCGAACCGAACTAACCTAAAAAAAAAAAAAAAACTGAACCTGACATGGAATCAATACAAATACTAGAACAGATCCTAGACTTCTATACCCAAAAAACCGGAACCAAACTATATCAAACCGAAAATGAAACAGATATTTGAAATATCCAAAATACAGTTATACATTCAAACTATTAATTGTATAAATTTTGATTATATAACTCACTTATTGATACAGAGGTTTTAATCCCTAGTATATAACTGCAAGTGCACAGCAAACGCAGTAGTATAGATCGGGTATCGAATCCACGAGGACCAAGAGTTGCACTACAGTTTATCAGATGTAAATAAAGCTAAGATAAAACAAGAGTTTAAACTACTAAAATAAATGAAACAAGACAAGTGAAATCGGTTTTAGAAAGCAATAACAAAGAAGTCAGGTCCAGGGAAATTCGCAGGAAATCAGAATTGTCAAATTGCATATGATGAATGATCCTAGAACTCAAACACGAATGTAAAATCAACCAGCTCTCGCTGCGAAGATTATCTAAGTCAAAATACTAGAAAGCCAAATCTCTTTGCGAATCCTAAATATTAAAACCAGCAATGATAACAAGTTCAATTGTTCACAATATATAAACCTATACCAAATCTCTTTGCGAATAGGAGTATTGCTCATCTAAGACAGTTCAGGCAACTAATAAAGCTCTCGCTTCTACCAATTAACCTAAGATCATAATTCTAAGTAGCGACCAAAGAATCAGCATTGAGCATAGTCTAGATGAAAGATCTATATGAAAACCCTAGCAATTCTAACAATTCATCAATTCCTTTGAAAAACCCTAAACCTAACAAAGGATCTACTCAGACATAATCAAGGATGAACAAGACATGTCTGAATAAGAATGCATAAATATAATAAGAAACNAGGATCTACTCAGACATAATCAAGGATGAACAAGACATGTCTGAATAAGAATGCATAAATATAATAAGAAACAAGGGTTCAAAGAATCAATTGAGA
>OVAF01003672.1:0-11732 GCA_900406245.1 Odontarrhena argentea
AATATATACATTTATCATTGAACATTAACTTTTTCTTAATATGAAAAGTGTAAAAAATTATATTTATTGAAAGGAAGGGAGTACTTTTTTATTCAGAAATATGTAAATGTTTTCATATTTTAATAATAATTGTAAATCAATATATCAGAATTATTATGTTACATACTTACATGTATAAATATATAAACAAAAATTGATGAGTAGGTTGTTCAAGTTAATGCGTTTATTATATCATGATCCAATAAACTTTTCTCCAAATAATTACAAATTCATGAACCAATGAATCCCTTCATTTATCTAGAAATGGATTCTGTTTTAACTTTGTTGTACCATAAATGTTTATGCATGATGCTGTTCAGTGTCATATGGAAATCATTAATTATGTTAATTGGCTACTGGCTTTTACTATGCAAGTCCAGTGAATCAAAGACGATATTTTCTACGATTAGTGCACAAATACCACATTTTTACGTCGAAGAGCAAAAAAATCAAGTTTCTTCAAATATTCGATGAACCATAAATAATGAACCTAAAGAACAACAAACCATATTATAAAAATGCAGATAAGTATAGTGCTTATTCACAACCACTCTCTCTTCACCTCCATGATGAATAATATGAAGTTTTTGATCATCATCCTAATTCCTAATCATCTCGGCCACTATATTTGATTCAGTCTGGGCAGATAAAATGTGACCTGTTGAATGGGAATTGTATCAATGTTGGAGAAGAAGTGATCACAAAGATGGTGAAACCAGGTTTGGATGTGAGCCCTAGGATTCTTCAAGGTTCGAAATATATAGGCTATGATGCATTGAAGAAAGATATTAATAAATACGAGACTTGGTGAAATGGATTAATTAGTTGAGTTCTAGATTATTTCGGGTTCTTCAATTCTTTTTTTTTTTTTTTATCAACTATATATTAATATCGGTTGGCCTACAACTGGCTGATCCAATGGCCAAATTCTACATAATCTAGAGAGCGAGACTCGATCTCGGGTGCACTGACGTTACGAGCTTTTTGTTGCCACTAGACTAAGACCACTTGTGCTTGTGTTCTTCAATTTGTTGCTTTATTTTTTTTTTCTTTTTGTATTTTTCGTAGAAGAATCTTACCGTACGCTTCGTGACTTTACTTTCTAAATTGCATTTTTCCCGATAAAATGAAACACTCCTCTACAAGGATGGTTAAGATGCAATATTGGTGCGGACGTGGATAGGTATTAAGAGACTAATAAAGTAAGGTGTTGTAGAAGAAAAAAAGAGTAGCAGGTAGAATATCAAAGACATATTTTAATTCTTTCTTGAATTATTGTCCTTAAGCTTCACTCTGTAATGCTAAGTTAGGTGAACCGTGAATCATGTAATGCTAAGTTAGGTAAGAACCGTGAATCATGTTGTGGAGTTGGACAAAATGGTGTCAATTTAGTTGTAGATGAATGTTCATTGATTTTGAGCCAAAAAAACAAAAAAACCAAAAAAGAGAAAGAAAGTATGTGGCTGACCACGACTCATTAGAGCATCTCCAACCCTCCCCTATATTTTCTTCTAAACTCTATTTTAGAGAAAAATACTCTCCAATCCTACTCTATTTTCATCTCTAAAATAGAGATCTCTATTTTTCCCTTCAAATTTGGAGGAAAAAGTAGAGATTCTCTATCTTAAGAGCATCTCCAACCCTCCTCTATATCTTACTCTAAACTCTATTTTAGAGTAAAACACTCTCCAACCCTACTCTATTTTCATCTTTAAAATAGAGATCTCTATTTTTTTCTCTATATTTGGAGGAAAATATAGAGATTCTCTATTTTAGAGATGAACTTTTAAATTTATAAAATGGTCCTTCAAATTCTAAATAACTTCATTTGTGATTGTTTTTCACACTTTCATACTATTATAATTATAATTTTGTAATTTTTATTTGTTTTATTAAATTATTTAAATCAGTAATATAATAAAATGAAAAAAATAAACTAATAATGACATAAACTAATAATATAATACCACAAAATAATTATAGATTAAAAAATAGAAATAAAATAAATAAAAAGAACATATTTAATAGAAAATGTAATGGCATAAACTAATAATAAAATTATTGTTATTTTGTATTGGTAATGTGTTTTTTATGCAATAAATTTTAAATTTAAATAATATCGTAATAAAAAAACTTATATAAAAAATGATTGGGGTCAATTTGTTAATATTATTGATAACATGTACTATTAGTAATTATTAATGAAATAAGAAAAAGAATATACTTAAAATATTCTTTTTTAGAGTAGAAAATAGAGAAATACATTGGAGCAAAATCCAACTCTATTTTAGAGATCCTCCATTTTGGAGTAAGAAATAGAGAAATACATTGGAGATGCTCTTAGAGATGAACTTTTAAATTTATAAAATGATCCCTCAAATTCTAAATAACTTTATTTGTAATTGTTTTGCACATTTTCATACTATAATAATTATAATTTTGTATTTTTCTTATATGTTTTATTAAATTATTTAAATTAGTATTGTAATAAAAAAGTATAATAGAAAGAACAAAAAATAAACTAATAATGACATAAACTAATAATATAATACCACAAAGTAATTATAAATTTAAAGATAGAAATAAAGTAAATAAAAAGAACATATTTAATAGAAAATGTTATGACATAAACTAATAATAAATTTTAAAATACATAAAATTATTGAAATAAAAAGAGAACATAAAGTAATTTAGCAAAACATGAACTACTAATTTTATGATTTAATAATCCGGTAAATCGCTTCCAGACCCGCTCAAATAATTAAAATATTGTCCAAATGAAGAATCTTGAGACGGATCTTGTTGAGATTGCCGTTGCTCGGCCATTTTTCGCATAATTTGTCTTTGATCAGCCTCTATACATGCACGAATATCTGTATTTGGTATGGAGCTCAAGTCTTTAAAAAAAACTTTGTTTTCTTCCTTAAATTCTTTCAAGGCATAGTTCTTACTTTGAATTTCCAAATGGTATTGTCTTTGTGCACTTGTCTTCTTTAGTTGCTCCAAAAGTTGCTTATTTCCGTCTTCCAAATTGTTAACAACCGCTGATGTCCCATCATCAATTTTTCTTTTCATTTTGGATTTTTTATCCCACTTGGCCGTTGAGAGGGAGACACACTCAAAGTCTCATTATCCTCTACATTTGGAGAAAACATAGTCAAACCTGGATTTACATGTTCCATAGTATCATTGTTACAATTTTCCATTTCTGAAGATGTGTATACGAAACCGGTCGGGTTCGATATGTGCTTAGTAGAGGTGACACCATCTTGAAACTTTTCAAAGTTTTTAAGAAGATGTCAAACATGATCGAATCTCCAGCCTTTTGGAAAATTTTGATCTTCTCCTAGCATTATTTTGGCTTGATTGAACTATATATAAAAATAAAACAAATGAAAAATGTAATTAAATTTTATTCAAAAAAAGAAAAATGTAATTAAATTTTAAATTATATGTTAAAAAAACTTACAATATCCTCATTTGAAGCACCGCTAGGACGTCTGTTTTCACATTGTCTGATACATGTTTGGAACTTCTTTGTTGCTTTCTCAATAGTTCCAATTCGAGATTGTACATATTTTTTTTAACGTTCGGTCGCATTTGTAGGTTTTCCATTGTTGTATGTCACCACACGCGACCAAAACTGATCGGATGATTGATAAATGCCCTTAATAGGATCTTGAGAAATTTCTATATAAATTTGACAAAGAAATATATCCTCTTCTGAAGAATATCCAGCAGAACGACCAGACATTTTTATTAGAAGTGGAAATGTTTTTATGTTGTGGATAGAAGTGGAAATGTGTAGATGAGTTTTTTATAGACGATTTGATTACATGGGTGCACGTACAACTTCAAAGACACAGTTACAGAAACTTAAATTTTCATCTTTTCCTATTTTATCATGCAAAAAACCAAGGCATGCATGCAAAAAATTGACCATGCAAAGACCAAGACATTGACCATTGAAAAATATATGAATTTTACCATGAAACACTAAAGAATTGACCATGCAAAGACCAAGACATTGACCATTGAAAAATATATGAATTTTACCATGAAACACTAAAGAATTGACCATGCAAAGACCAAGACATTGACCATTGAAAAATATATGAATTTTACCATGAAACACTAAAGAATTGACCATGCAAAGACCAAGACATTGACCATTGAAAAATATATGAATTTTACCATGAAACACTAAAGAATTGACCATGCAAAGACCAAGACATTGACCATTGAAAAATATATGAATTTTACCATGAAACACTAAAGAATTGACCATGCAAAGACCAAGACATTGACCATTGAAAAATATATGAATTTTACCATGAAACACTAAAGAATTGACCATGCAAAGACCAAGACATTGACCATTGAAAAATATATGAATTTTACCATGAAACACTAAAGAATTGACCATGCAAAGACCAAGACATTGACCATGCAAATACCAAAAAAAATTGCACTGGTGAATTAAACATGCAAAGACCAAAAAGTTATCTACGTACTTGTAATATAAAATTTAATAACGAATTCATCATAATTATCCATACTGTGTAAGATATTATATTTCAAACATTTGAATTTTTTAAGTCTCTTAACTTTATAAATAATCCATTTGGGTTAAATTAAGGTTTTTCGGTTTTGAAAGAAAATTAAAGTAAATTAAATAATTAGTTATGTATAAATTAATATATAAATTTTGAAGAATATTTATATATATTTTATAAAAAATTGTGCAGTTAAAAGAGGTATAGGACATATGAATTAATTGATTAGTTTTATGTAATTTAAAAAAGAAAAAATATGAAGCACGTACACTTCTATGCAATGTTTTAAATGAAGGACACTTGTATAGTTGTGTGCACCACATTTTTATAAATACCAGTACAGATATATGTTACTCACCTCAATCCAAAAACACTAGTTACTTTGTTTATCTGTTTCTTCTCTTTCGAAATGAATTTTAATTTCCGTAATTTACCATTTTTTCATTCTTCATCATCCTCTTCATCATCTTCTTCAAATAATGATGAAGATATTGAAATGACCGACAATCTCGATCATGAAGAAGAAGCGATAAATCTTACTATCACTAATAACAACACGACCGTGCAATATATTCTCGATCAACAAAACCGTCGAGTGATTCATGGTGGCTCACTTCCCGGTCGTTCTTTCGTCCATCGAGATCGAGAAAGTGCCCATGATAGATTGTTTAACGATTATTTCTCGGAAAATCCTGTCTACAATGATGTTATGTTCCGCAGAAGGTTTCGTATGTCAAATTCTCTATTCCTCCGCATCGTAGAAGCAGTTCAAAGTCATGATACATACTTCACGCAACGAAGGGATACAATGGGTAGACTTGGTTTATCTCCTCTTCAGAAAGTGACAGCAGTTTTTCGGATGCTAGCATATGGGCTTCCAGCAGATGCTACAAACGAATACATAAAGATTGGTGAATCAACAACAATCGAAAGCATGAAAAGATTTTCTCGAGCCATAGTGAGTATATTTTCAAAGCAATATCTACGCTCACCAACATCTAATGATGTCGCGAGACTTCTTTACATCGGTGAAAAATGAGGTTTTCCGGGGATGTTGGGTAGCTTAGATTGCATGCACTGGAAGTGGAAAAATTGTCCTACGGCTTGGGCTGGACAGTTTGCAGGTCGTAGTGGGTCACCAAAAATAATTCTTGAAGCTGTGGCGGATTATGACCTTTGGATATGGCATGCGTATTTTGGAATGCCGGGCACAAATAATGATATCAACGTATTGGAGTCTTCTCATCTTTTCTCCAATTTGGCTCAAGGTATTGCTCCTCCTGTTCATTATACCATTCAAGGTAAAGAATTTAATATGAGTTATTATTTGGCTGATGGTATAGATCCAAAATGGTCTACCATTATGCAAACTATTCACGAGCCAATGGGTGCAAAGAAAAAGTATTTTGTTGCGTAACAAGAAGCATGTAGGAAAGATGTAGAACGTGCATTTGGAGTTCTCCAATCGCGATTTGCTATTGTGAAAGGACCGGTTCGTTTATGGCAAAAGAATGTGTTACACGACATTATGACCATGTATAATTTTACATAACATGATAATCGAGGATTAACGCGATTTGGATGCACCAATTGAGGTTGAAAGAGAAGTTACCCCTCCAGATGTCGGTCGAGAACGATAATAAAAAATAAGAACGCTCATTTTTCACTTCGAGATGCGTTAATTGATCATCTATGGGAAAAATATACAAATGGTGGGTAAATCATTATTATTATTATTGTTATTTTGTATGGGGTAATGTGTTTTTTATGCAATAAATTTTATATTTAAATAATATCATGATTTTTTATATATATATAAATATGATTGGGATCAATTTGTTAATATTCTTGATAACATGCACTATTAATAATTAATAAAATAAAAAAAGGAATATACTTAGAATATTCTTTTTTAGAGTAGAAAATAGAGAAATATATTGGAGCAAAATCCAACTCTATTTTAGAGATCCTCTATTTTAAAGATAAAAATAAAGAAATATATTGGAGATGCTCTTATGAGAGCTCTCATTGCAAAACTGAGCCTGAAGGCCTCCCAATTTACATGATATAAACCATTTTTGCAAACACATAGGTTCATAAAAAGGAATCATTTTAGCAAATATTCTCTCCTTCTTATAGTAAAAGATGTTTTTGCAATTCATCATTCCTTAAATATATTTGATCAATAAAAAAAAAAAATTTATATTCCGACCAAAAAAAAAAAAATTATATATAATTCAATAATTTATCTTCAAAATAGTTTTGTAGTTTAAGACTCGGTTACAAACTCTCCACAAAAGAATCGTGAGAATAAATCTGTTTAAATAATTTTCTAGTAAAATTTCCTTATGAAAACTTAACACAAGAATATATCAAAATCTTGAATTTAAAAATATAGGTTTAGAAAAATCACAATATATAAAGTTACGTACAGTACTAATTCGAATTTCAAAGCGTTCTATAAAACAAAACACACAAATTATGATTTTTAAATAGAAATTACAAACTTTTATCAACACACTTATATATACACATTAATACCTTAAATTATTTCCTAACTTTTTAGGGGGAATTACAAATCTACCTTATTCATTTTTCAATATTTTTCAAAAAACAAAAACATTTAAAATATCTTATTCATTAAAAAGTGACGTAAAATATCTTATCTCAAAGATGAAAAATCAATTCTACAATAATTTAGCAACAAAACATAATTTCATTCATGGTAAGTTATTCTTATTATTAAGAAAAATACAAAAAATAATTATAATAGTAATTAACACGTATCAGAACCAAGAAAACATATAAATAACACGTATCATCACTTGCTCAACACGTGTAAAAATTTCTAGATTTGACACATATCGAGTTTATATTAAAACATTTGAACTTTACATAATACTCACTCTGTTCCATGAAACATCTATGACTACAAGTTTATTTATTTGGAACCATTGAGTAAAAACAAAAAAGAAAGCAATAATTCAGTTTAGAAATACAAATTAGCGTAAGTAAATGGATGTTACATCATCACAACCTCATGTGGTTCTCTTCCCTTACATGTCAAAAGGTCACACCATCCCTCTCCTCCAATTCGCCCGTCTCCTCCTCCGTCACCGCCGTATCTCCACCACCAACACGGGCCACCACCACTTCTTCTCCTCCGAAGACGCAACGTCCATCACAGTAATCTCTCTCTCTTTCCCCGAAAACATCGCTGGGATCCCTCCTGGCGTCGAGAGCACGGACAAGCTCCCTTCCATGTCATTCTTCTTGCCCTTCACTCGCGCAACCAAATCTCTCCAGCCTCACTTTGAAGAAGAACTCAAGAATCTTCCACAAGTTTCTTTCATGGTCTCGGATGGTTTCATAGGGTGGACATTAGAATCTGCCGATAAATTCAAGATCCCGAGACTTGCTTTCAACGGCATGAACTCTTATTCACGGTCTATCTCCTCCTCTGTTTTCGTACACAAGCTCTTTACCAAACCGAACATTGTCATATCCGATACCGAGTCCCTTACTGTCCCAGATTATCCGTGGATCCGGGTTAAGAAATGCGATCTTGCACCAGCATTTACCAACCCGGATCCATCGGGTCCAGATTTCAAGCTAGTGTTGGACCAGATGGAGACCTGGAATAAAAGCCAGGGATTTATAGTGAACAGCTTTGACGAGCTCGAACCAGCATTTGTTGGCCACCAACTTGATAATGATGGTCCTAAGTCTTGGTGTGTTGGACCTTTGTGTTTAGTACAGCCTCCTAAACCGGGGAATGATAAACCGGCTTGGATTCACTGGTTAGACCGGAAGCAAGAGGAAGGACGTTCGGTTTTGTATGTGGCCTTTGGAACGCAAGCTGAGCTATCAAACGAGCAGATCAAGGAAATAGCATTAGGGCTTGAAGATGCTAAGGTACGTAACACAATCATGAATCATAGTTGTATTGTATGGTCGATTGTTATATGTGACAGGAAGCAGTGCTTAGTCACTAATATCTTTACTCATTTTATCATTACTCCGGTTATGTGTTAATCCGGTTTAATCTCTTTTATCTTTAAAACCAATTCACTGGTTATGTGTTGGTGGATTTCAATACTTGTAAGGCATCTTTGCCATTTGAGGAAAACAACAAATAAATCATCCTTATCTTCTTTACTCTCTCTCTCCCTAACGTTCATCTTTCATCATCATCACCATTGATTCATCGTCTTCAAGGTGACCCTTCTCTCTCTTTGGTCATCTTCTAGTCCTTGAGATCACCTCTCTTAAGATCCGTATTGGATTTCTAGAGTGGAGAATATAAATCTAACTTTCCTGTTTCATTGGTATCAGAGCTTTTGATCTTTGTTGGGGCTATGGAGACTAGACACACAACGATGATGGAGGTTAACAAGCAGCTTGATGATCTTCGTTTGGTACAAACAAAGCAAGCTGAAGACACAGACGCTCTCAAAACGGGTCAAGCCGCGATCGGAGATCGAATCACCAACATCGAGACGATGTTGCAGAAATACTTCACCGGCAACGCCTTTAACCGTCCAGAGCATCATCAAGACTCTAGCTCGTCGCCGTCAGCGGATATGACCTCTTCTCAAGGCTTTCGTCCTCCCGACCCACCGGATAATAACGGATCTGGCCACGCGACACCTAAGCAAAACGTTGTAGGTAACAATCTGGCCATGACTTTGCCGAACGGGATGTCTACACGGCTGACTAAGATCGGGTTTCCTAAGTTCGACGGATCGTTGATGCGGGAATGGATTTACCGATGCGAGCAGTTCTTTTCACTTGACAACACCCCGCCTGAGTTAAAAGTCAGATTAGCATCACTGCATATGGAGGGTAGAGCGCTGCAGTGGCATCATAACTTTATGAAAGAAAGGTGTGACATTTTTCCCCTTTGGCCAGACTATATTGTGGCTGTTTCAGCTAGGTTCTGTGAGTTGGTTGATGATCCTCTAGCTGAACTAGTGGGGATAAAACAGTCGGATGATTCTATTGAGGTTTACCTGGATAAGTTTGAGTGTACATTGACCAGGATTTCTGTTTCCTCATCTTTCGCCCTTAGCATTTTCCTAGCCAATATGAATCCTCACTTAGCCTTTCACACCCGCCAGTTTAAAATCCCAAACATCCATGAGGCTGCTAGAATTGCAAAACTCCATGAGTCTTCTCTCTCTTGTCAACCTGTTAAACCACAAAACACCTACAGAGCTCCCTTCAATCCCTCTCAAAAACCAAACCATACTATACACTTAAAACCAACAAACACCACCCCCCTCCTGCCATCACCAGAACCCACAAAAAGCCAACCTTATAAACCAAACTTTATCCCCAATGCACCTAATGATAAGCTACCAAGAAAGCTTACATTCCAGGAAATGCAAGACAGGAGGAGTAAAGGTCTTTGTATGTACTGTGATGAAGTTTTTACACCTGGTCATCAGCTTAAACACAAGAGGAGTACTATATATGTCATGGAGGGAGATGACGGAACCTCCTCAGATGATGAAGAAGAATATATGGAAGCACTAGATGTCACTAACACTGAGACTATCGGAGATACTCCCACCATTTCAGTGAATGCTCTTAGTGGCTCCTCAACTTTCAACTGTATGAGGGTAGTAGGTCAATATGGGAAAACCAAGCTACACATTCTCATTGACCCAGGCAGCACTCACAACTTCTTGGATTTGAGTATGGCGAAGGAGTTGGGTTGTTACTTAGAGAAAACTAAACCGATGTCAGTTTCAGCAGCTA
Organism: Odontarrhena argentea; assembly: GCA_900406245.1. Classification (NCBI taxonomy): domain Eukaryota; kingdom Viridiplantae; phylum Streptophyta; class Magnoliopsida; order Brassicales; family Brassicaceae; genus Odontarrhena; species Odontarrhena argentea. Next base: position 10,359 of record OVAF01003672.1, read on the forward strand.
GTGGCCACAAGATGTCGACTGGTTACGTGTGTAAGAATTTCTCATGGAAGCTTCAAGGGTACTCTTTGAGCACTGAGATAAGAACACTACCTTTGGACTGTTGTGACCTTGTTTTGGGAGTACAATGGCTGTCTACCTTAGGCCCCATTCTTTGGGATTTCTCTAACCTGCGGATGGAATTCAATTTAGGGGGTGTTAAACATGTACTACGTGGGGTTACCAAGTCTGGTTACAAAGTGGTTAAAGGGAAGAGTCTCAACAAACTATTTCTGCAGGGACCACAGATTGCGTTGTTACAAGTACAAGAGGTCTCTGATACAACATGTTTTTCGGATCTGATCCCAGAAGCTCTACTCAATCACATTGTTGTTAGTGGAGATGACATAGTAGGGAATCTTTCACTACAATCTCTTTTGGACTCCTACAGTGATCTTTTTGCAGAGCCTACTTCTCTCCCACCGTTTCGTGAAGGGTTTGATCACACCATACCTCTTGAAGTGGGAGCTAATCCGGTGAACTTGAGGCCTTACCGTTACTCATCTTTACAAAAGGACGCAATTGACAATATGATCAAAGACATGCTGAGCCAAGGCATCATACGGGGAAGCTCTAGCCCATATGCCTCTCCCATTGTGCTGGTGAAGAAGAAAGATGGTACATGGCGTCTTTGCGTTGATTACAGGGGTCTCAACAAACAGACTATAAAAGATAAGTACCCTATTCCTTTACTTGAAGATTTGCTTGATGAGCTTGGGGGAGCCAAATTATTTTCAAAGCTAGATTTGAGAGCGGGATTTCACCAGTTACGAATGTCCCCTGAAGATGTGTACAAGACAGCTTTTAAGACTCATGCAGGTCACTACGAATACCTCGTGATGCCGTTTGGTCTTACAAACGCTCCCTGCACTTTTCAGAGCCTGATGAATCACGTTTTTCAAGAGATATCCAGGAAGTTTCTTTTGGTATTTTTTGACGACATCTTGGTATACAGCCCTACTTGGGAAACACATTTGCAGCATTTGGAGGTGGTATTTTCCATCTTGAGACACCAACAATTGTATCTTAAAAGATCCAAATGCACGTTTGGTGCAACTGTGATAGAGTACTTAGGCCATTTCATCTCCAAGGAAGGCGTAAGCACTGATCCTAAGAAAGTCTCAGCAATAAAACCAACTCAGAAGCTTCCTAGGGTTGGCGAACTACTATCGAAGGTTCATCAAAAACTACAGCGTTATTGCTCGTCCCCTCACTAATTTGCTCAAGAAAGATGGGTTCTCTTGGTCTGCGGAATCCGATATTGCTTTCCAAACACTTAAAGCTGCTCTCACATCTACTCCAGTCCTAGCTTTACCAAATTTTGATAAGAGTTTTGTG
>OVAF01003676.1:0-11724 GCA_900406245.1 Odontarrhena argentea
CGGAAAACTCTCTCTCTCTAAGATTTGAATTTCAAACGGAGGAGGAGAGAGAAACTGAAGATGGTCTTAGATATAAAATTGATTCGAACAGAAAATTGATCTATAGAAAACATTGACCATTATTTGAAGAAGCTTGGAAAAAAAACACAAAACAAAAAAGTAATTTAAATATATTTTAGATCCATATCAGAATAATTTCATACATGGGTTACGCATAGTAAATAAACTTATAAGACTAAAGCACTTAACATTATTCGAAGAAGCTAGGAAAGTCTTAAACTAGACTCAACGCTTTTGTTGGATTCTCAAATCCTATTATTTTTAAAACATGTATGAAGATATATAGTTTTAAATTTTTAATATATGTGTAATGAACTCTGAAGGTGAATATCGATCGGTCCAGACGAAGGATTTCATTTTGTCTTCAATTTATTTAGATGATGACCCTTCACCATCTTTTGCCTTTCCAATTACCTTAAAGTCCTAGTTCACAGAAAAAAAAAGAACACGATTGGAAGAAATGTTTCATTTGTTTATACTATTACCAAGGATATATATATACAATATACGAACCTCAATGTGAAATAGACCGAAGTATTCTACAGTTCGAACAATTGTAACCTTACCATCATCCCCCTTCTTCTCACTAACTGTACAAAAAGCACATTCGAAACATAAAACGAAACTCAAGAAATGAAATGCATGATACTAACAAACATTCAAACCTAAACTTTTTTTTTTTTTTTTTAAAGTTCAAACCTAAACTTAAGTATAATCATATTACTTACAATATTCGATGGCTAGCTCAGCATGTTTTAATTGTGGGCTAAACCACTCGACCTTTCCTTGAAATCGCTCTTTTGTTTTCTTCATCCTAAAACTGACAGCCGATCCTACGACCAACTGTTGATAGATTATGGACTTCTCACTACTCATTTTTGAAAGAGTGGACTGATTTCAATATCTAAGAGGATTTATGTTTAACGCGAAAACTTTGTTTGTTCTCTAAATAACAACAGAGGAGGGATATCTATAGACTATCATGTGTATTGATATTCCATTACAAGAAAAAATACACTTTATTTTTTTTTCTCTGCGTACGAAGATATAATATAATTAAGGTAATTTCTTTTTCTTATATATAATTTCTATTTGTATTAGATATAGGTAAAAAAAAAAAAAAGTGAAAACGAATTTCAGATAGAGTCACTTTCTTACAACATTTTTGGTAAAGCTTGTTGAATTTTTCCCCCTTCACATTAACATATACATTCCTCATTATAGGGTATCACTTAAATTCATGTATAAAACTATTATTCCATGCTCACAATTGCGGTAATTCTTTATATGCAGATGAAACATAAATTTATTGCTTAATTAGCAACTTTATCACTCCTTTTAGTTCAGCATACAAATAAATTCTCTTTGTAATAGATAGAAGGAAGAAAAATGAAAATTAAATTCTGATAGAGTCACTTTCTTGGAACATTTTTGGTCAGCTTGTTGATCTTTTTCCCCCTTCACATTCCATTTTCAGGTATTAATTAAATTCATGTATAAAATTATTATTTTATGCTCACTATTCCAGTTACTCATTAAATGCAAATGAAACATATATTTTTAAAATTTGTTAGCAACTTTATTACTCTTTTAGTTCAACTTGGAAATTTAGGCAGACACGCCTTTAAATATTTCCAACCATACAAAACTATGTGCATGCAAAGCAAGTAATTAATTTATATTAATGCTTTGATACTAAAACAGTAGACTTTATTCATATATAATGTATATGAAATTTACCTTGGAAATGGTTTTTGTAAATGTGTATATATATAATCACTTTGAAGGAGGATGAAGAAGAAATCCCATTTTAAGAATGTCAGGATAACTTTTTGTTTAAGATTCCTAACTCTATGTTCCAATTTTTACCTGATTAGTGTTGGTTTCATTTGTAGTTTCAGTTATCCGAGGCTCCTAGCTAGTATATATATTTATATTTACTAAGGAATATACAACATTGTTTTTTTTTTTTTTGTAACCGTACAACATTGTTAGAACACAAAATTCCATGATTTTGGTATAATACCAACCATAATATCTACTAGATAAAAGCATTAGTTTTCGACAAAAAAAAAAAAAAAGAATTAGTTTTTGAGAGTTGTTTCCATTCGTTTTTCACATAATCACAGTAAAATCTGCAGTGACATCCTAAAACAAGTTTCCATATATATATATATATATATATATTTACAATATTGGAAATTTCCAAAATATATACTAATGTACATAGCCCATTCAACGTAATAAAAAAGATATTTAAACCATACACATTAATGTCAAGACTTGCATATAATATGTTTTTTATTCATTTTGTCTAAAGTCTATCAACGAAAAAAAAAAAAAAACCCCAAAAAAGTCCCGGTTAAAGACTTCATCCAAATCCCGGTTTAGGACTTCCAGATTATTTACCGACTCCCGGTTTACTGTTTGCAATCTGATCAAATTACACGCGTGTTGGTTATGTTATCTGGGGACCGCCTGGTGGCTAATGAAGCTACTCACTCTTTCTCTCTTCACGTTCTGGGCTTCATCGTCTTCTTCTTCTTCGATCTCATCTCTCAGATCTGAAACCTCCATTGAATCCGAAGCATAAGAGGGTATCGTATGATTCCGTTTTTCGATTTCTAATCGGAAGAAGAAGAACGCTAATCCAATCGCCGATTTGAGGAGAAAATTTTCACTGGTTTGTGATTTGGTGTTTGAGGATCCGAAGATGGAGCAGTTGAAGACAATTGGAAGAGAGCTAGCGATGGGATCACAAGGAGGATTTGGTCAGTCGAAAGAGTTTCTCGATCTGGTCAAATCAATTGGTGAAGCAAGATCTAAAGCTGAAGAAGATCGGATCGTACTTAGCGAAATCGAGATACTCAAACGTAGATTACTCGAACCAGATGTTCCTAAACGGAAAATGAAAGAGTATATCATACGCCTTGTTTACATTGAGATGTTAGGTCACGATGCTTCGTTTGGTTACATTCATGCTGTGAAGATGACTCATGATGATAATCTTCTTTTGAAGCGTACTGGTTATTTAGCTGTGACGTTGTTTCTCAATGAAGATCATGATTTGATTATTCTGATTGTGAATACCATTCAGAAAGATCTTAGATCCGATAATTATCTTGTGGTTTGTGCGGCACTTAATGCGATTTGTAGGTTGATTAATGAAGAGACCATTCCTGCGGTTTTGCCTCAAGTGGTTGAGTTGCTTAATCATCAGAAGGAAGCTGTGAGGAAGAAAGCTATTATGGCTTTGCATAGATTTCATCGAAAGTCTCCGTCTTCGGTTTCGCATTTAGTTTCTAATTTCAGAAAGAGGTTGTGTGATAATGATCCTGGAGTTATGGGAGCTACGCTTTGTCCGCTGTTTGATCTCATAAGTGAAGATGTTAGTTCGTATAAAGATTTGGTTAGCAGTTTCGTCAGCATTCTTAAGCAGGTTACTGAGAGAAGGTTGCCAAAGAGTTATGATTACCATCAAATGCCTGCACCTTTTATTCAGGTTCCGTGTCATATGTTTCTTTGCTTATTGATCTCAGCTTTGACAATTTGTGATTAAAGTTGATGTCTTTTCTTCGTTTTGTTTTAGATCAAGTTGCTGAAGATTATGGCGTTGTTGGGTAGTGGTGATAAGAGTGCAAGTGAAATCATGTACATGGTGCTTGGAGAATTGTTTAGGAAGTGTGATTCCTCTACCAATATAGGAAATGCGATTCTTTATGAGTGTATTCGATGCATTTCTTGTATAATTCCAAGTCCTAAGCTATTAGAAGCTGCTGCTGAGGCTATTTCCAAGTTTTTGAAGGTTTGTCTTCCTGACTTGTACGCAGATAGATACTCTTGCTGATCTTATGATTTTGTCTAAATTCTGGGCTAACCATTTGCAGAGTGATAGTCACAATCTGAAGTACATGGGGATTGATGGTCTTGGTCGATTGATAAAAATTAGCCCAGACATTGCCGAGCAGCACCAACTTGCTGTGATAGATTGTTTGGAGGTGAGCAGTCACAAGAGAAACTTTTTAATTTGTTTGTTTTCATGTTAGCTCATTGTTTATATTTCTTGTCTGATGTTCGTTTTGTTTCTACTGTTGGACAGGATCCAGATGATACACTTAAGAGGAAGACCTTTGAATTGTTGTACAAAATGACTAAGTCCTCTAATGTAGAAGTGATTGTCGACCGAATGATTGATTACATGATTAGTATCAATGACAATCATTACAAAACTGAGATAGCATCTCGTTGTGTTGAATTGGCAGAACAATTTGCTCCAAGCAATCATTGGTTCATCCAGGTACCTCCCGTGTACATTGTACTTATGTACTCTTCTTTTGGTTGGCAGAATTTTAAATGTGTCTCATACTGCAGATCATGAATAAAGTCTTCGAGCATGCAGGAGATTTGGTAAATATTAAGGTGGCACACAATTTGATGCGCTTGATTGCTGAAGGATTTGGAGAAGACGATGACGATGCAGACAGCAAGCTTAGACTATCAGCTGTATGTTGCTCATTCCATTTTTGCTTGTTCTGCATTTCTGTGCAATGAGATTGGTAGTTTTACTTTATGTGGGATGTGGACTCTATTTAACAGAGAAATGAGTTGATGTTGAGATCTTAAATTTAGGATTAGACAACTCTAATGATCCTTTTCACTTATTTTGTTGGTTTTGATAATGTATTTCTGTATTTTGCTTAAGAGTGTACTTTTCTTGATGCAGGTGGAATCCTACTTGAAGATTATTAGCGAGCCAAAGCTTCCATCCCTGTTTCTTCAGGTAGATTTTATTTCTTGATCTCTTTATGTATTATTGTATGGAGTCTATGCTTCTTACTTTTGGATTTAAACCCCAGGTCATTTCTTGGGTCCTGGGAGAATACGGCACCGCTGACGGGAAATATTCTGCCTCCTATATTAGTGGAAAGCTGTGCGATGTGGCTGACGCATACTCAAGTGACGAAACTGTTAAGGTAGCTCGTCAGCATTCAAATTTTAATTCAGTTTGTGCTGTAGCTTCTTGTACCACTTGACCGGCATGCCAAGTCGTCTTCGCAGAATAGATAATAAGATAATTTTTGATCCGTAGATATCTGATGAGAAGTAATTACTAGTTCATGTACATGAGAGTGACAGGGTTGCTGCTTACTGCAAACTCATTTCAGTTGCTACCTCCTAAAATGCTAATGGTTTCCTCTTCTATGAAGGGTTATGCTGTTTCTGCATTAATGAAGATCTATGCATTTGAAATTGCATCTGGGAGAAAGGTGGATGTCTTACCAGAGGTCTGTATCTTTAGACGGTTTTATTGTTGAAAACTCAATCGGTGGACTGTTTTGTCACGGACTGACTGGTTTTGTAATGCAGTGCCAATCATTGATCGAAGAGCTACTGGCTTCACATTCAACAGATCTTCAGCAACGTGCGTATGAGCTTCAAGCTCTCGTTGATCTAGATGCCCGTGCTGTTGAGAGTATATTACCTTTAGATGCTAGTTGCGAAGACATTGAGGTAACGTTTCTCTTCATGTGTGTTCGTGTTTTCTTTTGGACGTTGATGTTTTCAATCTTATGGTCCTTTTCTGAATTAGGTTGATAAGGAACTTTCATTTCTCAATGGCTATATCCAACAAGCTATCGAAAGTGGAGCACAACCTTATATTTCTGAGAGAGAGCGCTTGGGAATGGTTGAAACCACCGATTACCATTCCCAAGATCATCACGAAGGTCCATCTCATGCTCTTCGATTCGAAGCCTATGAACTTCCAAAGCCATCAGTGCCGCAACAAGCTTCGACCGAGCTTGTTCCAGTACCCGAGCCTTCTTATTACAGCGAGCCACACCAGCCAATTTCAACGTCTCTGGGGTCTGAACGAGATTCATCAGAAATAAAGCTGCGACTCGATGGAGTTAAGCAGAAATGGGGTAGACCGAGCTATCAGCCAACCACATCATCTTCACCGAATAATTCTTCCATCACTCAACAAGCACCAAATGGTAACACTACATACTCTGATGAAGGTGCTGGTTCATCTAGCTCAAAGCCTCGAAGCAGTTATGAGCCAAAGAAACCTGAAGTAGATCCCGAGAAACAGAGACTTGCTGCATCCTTGTTCGGTGGATCATCATCATCAAGAACTCACAGAAGGTCATCTTCTGGTGGTCACAAACCCACAAAAGGAACAGCTAACAAACCTGCAACTGTTCCCAAAGAAGATCCAACCCCTGTTCAACCGCCACCAGACTTGCTCGACTTTGGCGAGCCAACCGCGACAACTGTTACCACAGTTGATCCTTTTAAAGAGTTGGAAGGGCTTCTCGATTCTTCTTCGAGCCAAGACGTCGCTACAGCTTCCGATGTGATGGGACTATACTCAGATGTGGCACCTGTAACCACAACCACAAGTGTTGACTCTCTCTTGTCGGAACTGTCTGATGGCTCCAAAGGAAACTCACTCACGAATCAATCTCAACCCACAAAAGGACCAAACACGAAGGAAACTCTCGAGAAAGACGCTCGTGTTAGACAAATGGGTGTAAACCCAACAAGTCAGAACCCTACTCTGTTCAAAGACCTCCTCGGCTAGAAGAACCATTCATCATCACCATTATCACATATTGGGTAACGTATCTGCAGATCGAAAGACACGGTTGTGCTTGGGAATTAGCATGTTTCCAATTCAAGAACAGCTTTTTGTTGTATCTAAGTTTCTTCTCAATAGGAACTTTCAGTTTACAAAAACACAAAGAGAGGTAAGACTAGCTTCGAGAATTCTATTTTTTGGTTTCTCTTTTACTTCTGGAGTCATCAGTGAATGGTTTATTGACCTTTGATTTTGAGGTTGTCTCTTGTTGTGTCTATAGAACATTTGTATCATCTTTCATTTGTTAAGAGTTTTCGAATCTTCTTTTAAAATAATATTGAGTCTATAGGGTACCAATGAAATTTTATATACCGGCTGAATTCAGCTGATTTTTTTTTTCAAAGGTTACCAGTTTTTTTTTTTTTTTTTTTTTTTTTTTTTTAANCACCAGTTAGATTAGCTTATTTGGTTAACAAATTCAGCTGGAATTTATGCAAGTGTTTTCCTAGTGTTTCTCCATCAACTATAGAGATCAATAAGACTAGATTACTTTAAATAATTAAGCAAGTTCTTTTCCCTACCAAAAAAAAAAATTAAGCAAGTTCTTTTCTCTTTAGCCATATAATCATGCAAGTTCTTGATTAAAAAAAAAAAAACAAAAAAACATTACTTCTTAACGAGCGAACAATAAATGTAACCTGCGATCCGATAATTTTGATATTGTTTAACTTGTAGATACACTAAATGTTGTCCGGATCACAAAATAAATCAAAATAAAAATTAAAATGAAATATCAAAATAAGTTAAATACATAAGATGTATTAATCATGAACCATATTCATAAAATATATTATATGATAATTGAAAGCAAATACATTTAGGATTGGATATTGCTATCCGTTATCCGTGTTCTATCGGTTATCCGACTCGTACTCGTTTCTAAAAAATGTGTATTCGTGATCTACACGTCGGGTAAAAGGTTTTAAATTTTAATTACTCGCGGATAAGGGTCCAATATCAAGTATCAGTTTTTTTAATCCGTCTTGGTCATTACCTGGTTTTGTTACATGATCCGTCGATATTTATATTTTCTATCACTAATATTTAATATTAGTTTCTTATAAAATACGAAGAAGAACTTGCTTTAATTTATAATATTTTATTTTTATTTTTCTTTTTTAGATTAATATAAAAATATTTTATAAATATGTTAACTTGTTATTTTAATTTTTGTTTAATTATTTTAGTTATCTAATCAAAGTCAATTATATTTATTTCTTTAATAAAACTAACATATTACATTCAGCTAGATTCAGCTGGTATATATTCTTTATAAATTTATGGGTTGGATTTAAAATAATATTATATTTAGATCTAAGAGATATATATGGTTGGATTTACCAAATTAAACGTATGCTAAATATTATGTCTAGCCAAAAAAAGCTATAGTTTTATTTTTTTTTCTTTGTAAATTAATTTTGTAGTGTTAGTAGATTTTCTTCAAATTTTGGTGACTTATTTAATACCTAAAATATCTCACTTCACAACATGACCAAAAGACATTTAATACACATTTAGTGAACAATCTCAAATAGTTTGATTTATTTGTTTAGATGTCACTATTTGGACTCAATAATACCTTTACATAAATATGACAGTCCTTTAGAATGAAGTTATAAAATAATAATTATAGATTACCCACTAAATTTAATCTATATCATTAATTTGAAAGTCAACCAAACTAAAAGCCATTGGTGAAGAGATGGAAAGATTTTGTGGTGACATTTATGTAAAAGAAGAAATGTTTTGGTAGAAGAAAGTTGTTTTGTAATGGTGAGAAGATTGCGAAACACGTTTCCTGAGGGGAGGAGTTCGAATCCTCTGTTCGTATGGATTTACTGGACTTTGATTGTCGGATTTGTAGTTTCCTGCTTCTTTATCTTCTACACCATTTATCCTTCAGCTAATAGTTCCTCTTCGTTTTGGCTTTCTTACTTTTCTCATGTCTCAAGTAATTTTCCTTTCTCTGTTGTATATGAAATGCTGAAATTTCGTATTGTTTGCTATAAGTAATTTTAAGTAATATATAAGTGAGATGAACAAATATTTTGAATCGGATGTCCATGAAACTTAACAGACGTTGAAATGTGTTTTATATGTAGAGGCTGGCGATGAGAAAGAAAACCCGATTTTGGTGCCTCTGAACATGCCACCGCTTGAGAGTTTTAGACTGACCAAAAAGATGGTTCAAAAGAGAGTAAAGGAGAATGTCATAATAGTGACATTTGGGAACTATTATATGGATTTCATCTTGAATTGGGTTAAACATCTTACACATTTAAATCTCTCTAATTTTCTAGTTGGTAAGTTTCTTTTTACTTAAAAATTCTCTTCCGTATCCTTAGTTTTTCATGCAACCAAATCTTATACTCTAGTTTATAATTGATTTTATAGGCGCAATGGATACGAAGTTATTAGAAGCATTGTATTAGAAAAGTATCCCGGTTTTCGATATGGGAAGCAATATGACAAGTGACAACGGATGATCCTGGTTGGGGATCTCCAACATTTCATAAAATGGGAAGAGAAAAAGTCCTTCTCATAAATGCAATCTTGCCTTATGGTATGAGTTACTAATGTGTGACACTGACATGGTGTGGCTTGTAAACTCTTATTTTGCTCTATGTAAACATGTTGGTTTCGATTTTCGTTGCTTTCTGATACTGTTTCTATGTGGTAGAATCCTCTGCCTTATTTAGCTCGTTACCCGGATGCTGATCTTTTGACATCAAGTGATGAAGTTGTACCCACTGTTGTGGATGATAGTTTGGAAATTTGGTCACAACGTAAAGTACTATCATGCTTGTTACTTGAAAATGACTAAATATTTAATCCACCACAACTACTAAATATTTGTTTCCCTTCAAACTTTTTGAAAGTGATGACTCCCTTGAACATTGGGATTTTTCATTGGAGGCCAACAAAATCCGCAAAAGAATTGGCAAAAGAATGGAAAGACGTTCTCTTAGCGGATGATACACTTTGGGATCAATACGTCTTCAACGAGCTTGTTTACAAACAAGAACTCTCATCTGTTGATACCCATAATAAACTTTTCTATGCTTATAATGGAAATCTCAAGATTGGAGTTTTGCCTGCAAGCATATTTTGTAATGGCCACTCTTATTTCATTCAGGTAATTTTAAATATGTCTCAATTTTTAGATATTTAAACCATTATTTTCTACCACTATTTATTTACAATTATTTATTTTACCGTATGCATTGTAATATTCTCTTATCACTGTTTTTAATTGTTGAGTACATTTATCATTCTATGTCATCAAATCATATGCTAAACATTTTGTGTTTGTTATTTTTTCTTTTTTGGGTATAGGCAATGTATCAGCAGTTAAGGCTAGAACCTTATGCTGTACATACAACTTACCAATATTCAGGCACTGACGGAAAACGTCATAGACTTCGTGAGGCCATGGTTTTCTATGATAAACGTCATAGTTTTTGTAGGAGGTTTCTTATCATTCAAACCCCCTATCCCAAAGAGCATGTTACTAGATGGGAAACACACCATTGAATCACATTTTACCTTAGTAAATCATCAAGTATAAAATCTACTCACTACGAATTGTATAACATTAGGTTAACACCAAATTTGATAAAAAAAATAAAAAAAATTGTCTATACAGATCAAGCAAATAAGATCAGCACTAGTCGTTGCTTCTCTACTAAATCGTACACTAGTGAGTGGCCTAATAACAGCTTATATCATATTTCTCTTTTTAAATTGATTAAAAAATAAAAATATTGTGATTGCTGATGCATTTAGCATTTATAGGTGATGCCATTGATATGGTGCAAATTGGATAAACTCTACTCGGGGCATCCAGGTATAATCCCGGGATCGTTGACTCGCCAACCATTCGTGTGTCCTCTTGATCATGTCTTTGAGGTAGATATGATGGTATATAAAGAGCTAGAAGAGGAAGAGTTTGGTCCTATGATCGGTATCAGAGAATATTCTTTCCTAGACAATCCCTTATTGCCAAAACATGTGAAGGAGTCCTTTCTTGAAGTTAAGCTTTGTCGAAGAGGATCATTAGGATGTAAAGTTTCAAATCACACAAGCTCTTATAGAGTTCTCAAGTTCCCAAAACAGAGCAATGAAGAAACGGTAAAATAAAAAAAATCTAGACTTCTTTTGCAATATGTCGACTGAGTTTTTTTGTCTCTCGTTAATATTGCAGTTTAAAGAGGTATTCTCATTATTTAAGGACGTTAAAGTCATCAAATTTTTTGAGATAGAAGATGCTTTTGTTGGATTCTCTGACAAGGCAAGCTCTAATAAATAGATAATCTTGCAATAGAATTTATGGTATGTGAACCAAATACTTTGTTTCCGATGGAGCAGGGGAGAGAAGATAAATTTAGAAGACGAGTGAAGAAATTTGTAGGGAAATGGTGTTGTCAAGAGAAGAAGAATCCAGGACACATTTATTATGACATGTATTGGGACGAGAAACCTAACTGGAAACCAATTCCTCCAAGATCATTAGAGGATGATCATCCTCCTTTTTAAAAACTGGCAAGAAAACGCCTTTGCTTATTCAAGACTAAAAGATGTTTAAACCAAAACTCATCCTAAGCCGATATGTTGTTTGTGGTATGTTTTTTTTAATACACTTGCCATATTTTTTTTTCATGAATCTGCGCAGGTCTTCAGATATAGTTTCGGATTAATCTTTTTTTTTTTTTTTGTGAATTGTATTTAATATCATTTTCATATTTGAAAATCAAATATGTGTACTAACGTAAGAAAATAAGTAGAAAAGCGAACCAAAATTTAGTAGAAGTGGTTCTTATTATTGATAAAATCACCCATTTAGACTAAAAATGGGCGAACAATTCCTAGGAACAAAAGCACCTAACTCCTTAGGAAAACCTATCTCTACCTAATCTGCAAAAGAAAAATAAGCGATTTTAAAAATCTAGCAAATGGCTTCCACAGCGAGCCTTCTAGGAGAAGAACCGCATTTTGCAACTCCAAACTTGTCTTCAGAGACA
>OVAF01003677.1:0-11721 GCA_900406245.1 Odontarrhena argentea
AAAACGTTGTGTCGTATTGTCTCTTTAAATGGACAAAGCGACTCCTCGTGATCTTCCGTTGCGGTTTTCAACGCAATATATCTGACCACAACTTCAAAGCTGTTGTGAATTTGATTCGGACATGATTAGGGGAATTATTGGTTTATGAATCTTTAGATTCTCACAACTATTAATAAGACATGGTTAAACCCCGGTTCTTTAAATAATTTTTTTTTGTAATTATTTTTCTTAAGTATAATTTTAAAATTATGTTTTGTTTTGTTTTTACTACATTACATCGACTACCATATAAAAGCTCGGTCTGAAAGAAACATTCCCTCTCGTTGTTGCTCTAAGGCATCAGCACGAATAAGACATGCATATGTGAATCCGTGAACCTTGATTGATCTTGAGGTGATAACCCTCACGAAGGCGAGTATTAGCTACAATAAGAATTATAACATCCTGCTCACCTCACTTTCTATCTTTGAGAACCTTTACAAATGTTTTGATGACAGTAAAAACTTTAAACCAAACTATGATATTGGAGAATGAAAACAGGTAGCAACAAGCAAGAAGATCAAACCTAAGTTTTGGGAGGGAGACATTCCATAAGAGCAGCTGTTGTAGGAACCAATAAATCAGATTGTAAAATAATGAACCAAGGAGTTAAATATTTAAACGTGTTTCTAAAAACCAATTAAAATGAGTACAAAGTCAAGATATGATATTTCTCCTTAATTCATAAAATCTCCCACAGTGCGTCGGTTTTGTTGAGATTCTGAATCCCTACATAAAATTGTACGAGACTATATTCACGACACTCGACTTATAGAATCTACGAACTAAATATATACACTATATATACTCTCGAAACTTACGTAGAAAAGAGAGATCAGAGATTATTAGAGAATTTTGTATTTGAAAATTCCCCTAATCTATTAGGCCTAACACTCTACAGTGAGACTAGTCACTCATAGTAAGAAAAACAACAATAAGTGACATCAAACTAAGCATAATGATAAGAAGAGATTAAGTAGATGATTTAAAACAAGATTGTTAAAACCATAAACCCAAATCTACTGCTTACTAAAGCTTAAAAACCTAGACTTGTAAATGTTTCTCTCAAACACAACTTGTTGTTGATAACTAGCTCTGCTCTAACCCTCTTATGATATATTTATAGAAGAATTAGGATAGCACCCTGATTTACAACAAACCAAAGAAATCTGATTGAAATTAGAACATATTGGACCCGGTTTAGCCAAACCGGAATTTGGTCTTCAATTGTCCGAGGTGAAAATAAAAGTCTTATATCTTCAAATCCCCTAATAGATCTATTAGATTGTGAAGTGTGCCACTTGTTCGTGCCTGATAATATTATAAAAACAATTTTATAGTAAATATGGGTCTAGACTGTATTATCCATATGCGTTCAATTTTTTAACATTTTTCTAAGTTTTTGCTATAAAATAAAATTGCATAATTATTTTGGCATACCCTTAACACATATACCAACTATTTCAAAATATAATCATATATACCCACCCTAAAAAAATGTCTAAACTACCCTTCTTTAAACTTAAATACATCTTGTTGTTTTCTCTTCTTCTCTCTTTCTACCGAACGACGACTCTCTCTCTTTTCGATTTCATCTTTTTCGACGACTCTCTTTTCCTCTTAATTGGATCTAAGGTTCAATTTTCTCCTGCGGTTTCCCCTCCTTCTCTCTCTCCAGCCCGACATCTCTCTCTGTTTGATGAAGTCATCTCCAACTACTCTCTCTTCCTCTCAGTTGGATCTAAGGTTCGATTTACATGGGCTTTCCGTATTCTAAGATTAATCATAGATTAGATTAGATCTGAATTTCTCTTTCTGATTTCTGATCACGTTGTTTAGTTCTAAGAAGCTTAGTAAAAGGCTTATAAAATTTTATAAAAGGATTAACACATCTATGATGTTGAACGTATAAGTGATTCTCAGGAGATATTACTTCTGAAGTTAACATCACTCATTTATAATCATGCGGTTTGAAGTTAAATTTGAACTGAACAAGTTTTCACTATTAGTTGCAATACAAACTTATAAGTCACTTTAAAATCCAATTTATAAATCTGCCTATAGTTTATAACCCAACTTGTAAATATGTATGCAGTTTATAACCCAAATTATAAATTTATCTACAGTTTATAACCTAACTTAAAGATATGTCTACATTTTATAACCGACCGGATCAGCCGATTTGGTATATGTAAAAAAAAATTATTATAATTGGAACAAAATCTTCAAACATGGTAAATGATTGAAATCGATAGAATAAAGAATTGACTAAGATATAGTTTATTTCTTTATGTGAAAAATTGTTTCTTTTCACTCATTTGTCTCTTCTTCACACCTCTCGTTCAAGACATGGCGAGGCGCTTTGACAGATCTGTTCCCAAATTTAGCTCTGAATCTTCTTCCGCCGCCGCGGATTTCGTCGCTTGCCTTGTTCTTCGTAAGCTCTCTCTACCTTTCTCTGTTTCCATATCAGATCTGAGAAGAAACTAATTCATAGATCATTGTTTTTTCTCTCGCGAAATGAAGTTGGTTATTTTGGGTAAAAAATTTTTAGGTCATTTTGATTTTACCTCTTGTTTTTAATGCTTTTGGAATCCAGAACAAGTTTCATTTGTTTTATTTTGAAGCACGGAGATTGAAAGTAACAACTTTTTCTTCAAAATTTACAAAGGAATTAATCATTGAAATGGGTCATAAAGTAAAAATACGGTAAGATGTATTGTTACATAAGAGTATTATACAATTCTATATTTGTTTTTGACTTAGGTTTTGTCTTTGTTTCATTTGTTCATGTATGAGGAGTTTTTGAAATTGGTATTTTGCTTTCTCTTTGTAATAGGATGGACTTAGGCGAGAGGATGCAACACGAGACAATATGAGTTGTAAGACAATATGGGTTTGATAAGAGTGTTATCAGTGAGACTATCAAGGAGTTAGTAAACGTATATTTATGTTACTTCTCAGATTTATTGTCTTCATTTTTAGCTTATTTTGAAAATACTTACAAGTTTGGATTTCATTTGTATGGCGAGGACGAGTGGAAACTGATTGAAGATGGTGGATATAGTGTGCTTCTTACTAGACGTCTTAAAATACAAGAAGAACAAGCAAAAGAAGTAGCTAAGGAGGAGAAAACCAAAGAAGCAGTTGAAGAAGATCTTGCATCACCAGAATATTCTTTTAAAGGTTAGAAATTTACAAACTCTTTGTTGTACCAATCTCAAACACATGAAAACTTTCTTCTAGTGAGGAATAATCATTACTTTAGGTGCCAATGATTAGACTAGGGGTGGACATTCGGATACCCGTTTGGTAATGGTTCAGTTCCTTCGGGTATTTGATTTTTCAATTCTAGGCATATATAAACCATACAGAAACCATGGCTCCAAATGGTGACCATGAAAATGAAAATGAGTGAGGAGGAACTTTGAATTCCTCTCAATTCCTCAAAAATTACACCATTTGTTAGAAACTTGAATGAGGAGGAACATTGAATTCCTCTTCATTCCTTAACATTTACACCATTTGTTAAGAACTTTTTATTCAAATGATTCCTCTTCATTCCTCGTCATGCAGAGTATTATAGAATAAAAATATTCCCCATCAAATTTGAGAAGGAATAAAAGGAACCAATTTCTTTTACAATTTCTTTTCATTCCTCAAATTTTATTCTTTTTTCATTTCTTTCATACTTTTTCCCTATCATTCATTTTGTTCCTATAGTGGTTACCAGTTATAGCCCATATGATTTTCGGTTCGGTTCCCTTTTGGTTCGGGTCGGTTCAAATACTATTAAGGACAACCATTGTGGAACCAAAATATTTTCGGGTACGGTCCGATTCGATTCCATTTGGTTCTGTTTCTTTTGACCCTAACTACCTAAAAATATTTAAAATATTCTAAAATATTTAAAATACCCAAAAAATAATAATAAAAATATTAAAAAGTGAAATAATACCCATAAATATCTGAACTAACCGAAAAATAACAAATAAAAAATTGAAAACATACTCGTACTATCTAAACATACCGAATCTTAAATTAAAATATCTAAAAAAAGAAACAAAAGTTCGCGTACCCTGTGGGTATCCAGAATTACCCAAAACCGAACCGAACCTGAACCGAATCACCCTTTTTCGGTTCGGTTCGGTTCGGTTCCAAAAGTATGACTAATATGCCTAGACCTAACTCAGACCGTAGATGGCTAAGTCAAGAGGAGGAGGAGACATATTTGGATGAAGACACTGATGATGGTGGTGATGATGATAATAAGATGATTCGGCTGATTACAGAACCACTGTGTGATAGAGATCATGCATTATATTATTTTAAAGTCATATCTAATAATTGGTAATCATAAAGGTTAAAAAGATATTATAAAAATTAATTCTCATGCTTCTCCTAATTTACCAATTCATTTACTGAACATGGTATTTATGTACAAGGAAAAGAATGAGATGTGAATCTTGAAGTGCATTGGTTTTATCGTTTGGAAGATATAGACCTGAAACTTGTTGCAAAATCATAATCTAAAGATCCTGGGGATCTCTTCTACAACTTCCATTGCAATGAAGTACCTGCTAAGTTTGTGAAAAACAACAGCAATGTGCACTTTATTCCAACTATTAAGCATATCTCAAACCGTAGCGAGCTTTCTAGCTTCATTGTGGCATAGGTTTGTAATCCTATCAATAAGAAGTTACAAAACCTAAATGATAAATACTTCATCAAAATACAAAAGGATGAGGTTGATCTTCGTGTAGCGAAGACAATATCAAAAGTTGGTTTTCTCCCTAATGTTGTGAAGGAGAAAAAAATGTTCGAAGTTGAGGCGTGACTAATCGACTAAAATGCTTCATCCTAAGTTTCAATATTTTTTTTTATAGAGTATTGTCATCAGACCTTCTGATGGAGACCATGCATTAATTATATTATACCTTCTTGATAAAAAAAATAATAAAAAATGAAATTGATTAGTGAGGTATGTTGACAATACTTTATAAAAAAATGAAACTTAGGATGGAGCATTTTAGTCGATTAGTCAGGCCTCAACTTCGAGCATTTTTTCTCCTCCTTCACAGTATTAGGGAGAACTCCAACTTTTGAAATTGTCTTCGCTACACGAAGATCAACCTTATCCTTTTGTATTTGCCGAAATATTTATCATTTAAGTTTCGCAGCTTCTTGTTGATAGGATTATAAACCTTTGTCACGATGAAGCCAGGAAACTCGTTACGGTTTGGGATCTGCTTAGTAGTTGGAATAAAGTGTACATTGCAGTTGTTCTTCACTGACTCATCATGTACCTCATCGCGATGGAAACTATAGGAGAGATCCCTAGGATATTTAGATTTTGATTTTGCAACAAGTTTTTGGTCTACATCTTCCAAACGATAAAACCAATGCACTCCAAGCTTCAACTCTCATTCTTTGCCTTGTACATATATATTTTATTCAACAAATGAATTGGTAAATTTAGGAGAAACACGAGAAACCAAATTAACTTTTATATTCATCTTTGTAACCTTTATGATTACCGGTTATAACTTTAGGTTACTCGAATAGGTTACCGATTATTAGATATGATATTTGTTTAACAATGAATTCTAAAGCCTAATTCAAAATTAAAGATACAACATAATCATTGTACGCACAAAATATACAATATGAATCACCATTTATTATGCTCGATAACTCAGGTGTGACTCACTGAATCGCCTCACTAAGTTAACTTTGTATAACAAAATAAACTCGAATTACTCTTTTTCTTGTACTATACTAACTTTTTTATGTTCTTCGTTTCTTGCCTTCCTCTCCAAAATGATGTCATCTTTACAGGTGAATTGAAAAATAAAAAACTAAATCGTAGATTGTAATAGTCAAAAAGTTTTTTAGCTTTTTCAGAAGAAAAAAAGTTGGTTAGAACTCACAATATGAAACTAATTCGAGAATGAGAATGAAAAAGAAAAGATACTAAATGAAATGAACGAAAGAAGTGAGAGGAAGTGGTGGTGGTAATGGTGAAAAGGAATATGATGATGATAGTGATAAAAAAGAATAAAAGGCGGATCATGGTGAATTTGGAGAGATATAGAAGAGATATAAGAGAAGTTTTTTTTTTTTAACACTGAGATATTATTTATTAAAGATTAAATTTTTTTTACAAAGTACAGCCTAAACAACTTGGACAAAGAAGCCCAAAAGTGGGGATTACATGAACAAAAGAAACCCTACAACAGCAGATAATATTCAATCACGGCGCAAAGTGATGCTTAAACCAAATTACAACAGTTTTAAGAAATCCAAAATAAAATCTCCATCGTCAAAGAGAACAACAGCGGTGCAAAGAACCTCCAAACCAAAGAAACCACCTTGACCAATGAAACGCACACTTCATAATCTAAATGCTTCGAACCTTCAACGAGGTTAATTGAAAACATATAGATTAGGCAAAGGGAAATTTAGGACCCGATAAATAGCCAAACCGAAGCGCAAAGAATAATGATGGACCTAACAATGAGCATATGGTGGGAGGACGCGATACGACCGGAGAAAGAGGAGGATTAAATTGGACAAATCAAACCCTCAAAGATGAGATAAGCAGCAATGCAAACATAAAACAAACAAAGAACAACTATCGACCTCCAAATCGCTTGCATGCAAGCAAAGAAAACGAAAAATTAGAATGAAAGAGAAGAATGAAGAGAAGAAACACAGATCCACAAAGGAATCCGGTCTCTCTGCCTCACAAACTCAAATCAAAACCAATTGTCGAGTTCTAAGATTGGAAGAAGCGAAAGGAACCAACAAAAAAAAGGCCGAGAAAACATAAAAGAGGATGAAAGGACCGACGACGGTGCTACGGAAGCAACCGCCGCCGGCCAATCCACCGGATTACCGGAAAAAGAAAAGAAAACTCTGCTTCTAGAGAGAAGACAAAGATAAAATATTTAGAGAGAGCGAGCTTAATATTTATCTAGTTCTCCACGAAGAGATATAAGAGAGGTTGAAGATCAAGTAGAACAGTAGAAGAGAGATGAAAGAGAATAATTAGAAGGATTTTAATTTATCTTTATTTGACAAATCTATCTAAAGATTCTAAACAATATATAATATGTAAACAGACTTATATATATGACTTATACATAGTGACATATATTATAGAAATAGGGGCATTGTTGTATTTATGAGATTGGTAAAGTACCTAGTACAGTGGTTATTTTACCAATTAGAATATTTTTTTTTTATCTGTTGCAAATACTCTTTAAAATTATTTTTATATAATAATTGAGAAATATAAAAAATCAATAAAATCCAATGTTTTAACATGAGAGTAAATTTTGGGTCACATAAGTCACATCAATAGTCCAATATTTATAGCTTCACATCAATTAAACAGATGAATAAGTTCTTATAGAAGTAAAACTTACATACGCCTTGTCTGGGTCTTGTGTCGGCGGAGAAAGAAATGTCGGATCATCAGTGTACCGATAACCCGCCAAAGCTGGATCCAAATAGCGGGTCGGGTCATGTCGAGAAACTAGGTGACCTCGATACCTACGTCTCTGGTTCCATACATTCAAAGCTCGCTGTTCTTCTTGTTTCTCATGTTTTCGGTAAACCTTTTCCACTTTATCCTATCTCCCTCAATTTCGATACTATAATCTTCTTTCTGAGTTTGGTCTGATTTGAGAAAGTTTTAACTTCTTTTGTGTAGGATATGAAACTCCAAACTTAAGGTACTGTAGAGTGTCTTTTTTTTATCTTTAATTAATATAAGTGTCCAAGAATCTGTATTAATTCTTGAGCTTTTAGCTTTTAAGTGTCATTTGACAGTTTTGTCTCATGGTAATTGTAACAGACAATGTTGTTGACTTGTCTTTCCATTATTGGTCCAATGTGTTTGGTTTTTGTGATAAAAAACTTGCTGACAAGGTTGCAGAAGCTGGATTCTATGCTGTGGTTCCTGACTTTTTCCATGGAGATCCTTATGACCCTGAGAATCATGATCGGCCACTTCCAATATGGATTAAAGATCATGGACAGGTTAGTTTCTCTTCTCTTAACAAATGTTCCATCTCAGTATTGTTTAAAAGTGATCTAACCTTCACTAGATAGTTTGAGTGTACTGCTCACTATATGTGATCCCTTTTTTGTTTGTCTTTGTTGGTGTTTACAAAGATAGGTTGTAGACAGTGATTTATTCTGCTTTTCGTTGATACTATTCTGAAACCAGTCCGTGGATTTTGTAGGATAAGGGTTTTGAGGACTCGAAGCTGGTAGTTGAGGCCTTGAAGAACAAAGGCATATCTGCAATCGGAGCAGCTGGATTTTGTTGGGGTGGTGAGTTTTGGTTTTGTTTTTTTCTAGTCATAACTTCTGTGTTAACAAAATATTTCTTTTCTTTATTACTTATCCGTTCATTCATTTCGAGATTACGGCTGACACATGTTCCCTCTGGTGTGTTAATCACAGCAAAAATTGCAGTGGAACTGGCTAAGCAAGAGCTTGTTGGAGCTACTGTTTTGTTGCATCCTACTCGTGTTACGGTAGATGATATTAAAGGTAAGATCTTTGCGTATGACTGCGCTTTTACTTGCTTGCTTCTCTTGTGTGATTCCAAATATATGGTGAACGTAATCCAACCAGGGGTCAAGGTTCCAATTGCTGTACTAGGAGCTGAATTCGATCAAGTTTCTCCTCCAGAACTTGTGAAGCAATTCGAAGATATTTTAGCTTCTAAACCAGAGGTACTTTGCTCCTCCCATTCACTTATCTTATCATCTAGTGGCTGGTATGTTCTTGGAACCCCTTGATAGTTTTCTAGCTTTTGAATATATATCTTTGTGTAGATAGGTTTTGTTTTCAAATTTCTGCTATGTAATGTATGGAATCACGAGGGAGAGATACTAATCAGCAAGCGAAATGACATTTCAGGTGAAGAGTTTTGTGAAGATATTCCCAAGAGTCAAACACGGATGGACTGTNATGGACTGTGAGGTACGACACGAATGATCCAATAGAAGTTGAAGCCGCAGAGGAAGCGCACAAGGACATGCTCGCTTGGCTCATCGAGCATGTCAAGTGAGAACTTGGACGAGGTTTGGTTTGCTCAGAACCAGCAATGAGAGTCATAAGCTGTATGAAAAATGTTTTGTCTACAATTGCTTAAAATTAATAAATGTAACTAGTAGTATCTTCAATCTTCCTCAGGTTGGTTTGGTATGATCTCTTGAGTAATGTTTTCTTAGACTGTCTCAGCATCAATAAACATCAGTTTGGCGGTTGTGCTAAAGATGACACTTATATAGTCTGCGCCGTGCGTGGGTTAGTGTGTTATTAATATGCTAGTATATGATTAAATTCTTAAAACTAAAATATGGTTTGTTTGTATAAACTTTTTATTTATAGGTTAATAATGTGTGGAATTTCCATAATATTTAGTTGAGATATTATAAATGTTGTGAATTCGAAAATTTATTGAAAACCATGAAATATATAAAACTAGAGGAAGGTCAGCGCGTTTCACGGATTTGAATTATTGTAATTTTAACAAAAGATTCATAATAGCTATTGTTAAATTTTAATTAACATTAATATAAAACCTATTTTTCCTATCGCTTTTTTTTTTTTTTTAAATGTCATTTTACATTTTTGGACGCAAAAGATTTGGATATTTAATTTTAATATGTTGTATTTTCTCTACTTCATGCATAATTGAAGGTTTTTAACTAATTAGTAGATTTGTTCAGTTGGTTTTTAAAATTTGCAGATGAGTTTTTTGGATTTAATTTTCGATTACTTCAGATCTTTTCTCATTTCTACTATGCATGGATTTTAAAGTATTTTCACTATTTAAATAAATATCATTTTTATATTGTTTATAGTAATTATTTTTTCTATATTTAGTTTTACATTTCTTACCGTTTTTATGTGAGATGAAGTTCTTTAATTTAGTAATTTAAATTATCATAAAATATATTTTTACTTTAAAAAAAAATTAATTTCATTTTTATGTTTTTGTTTGTAGTATTATAGTAATTATTTCTTATATTTAGTTTTACATATTTAACCATTACATTATAGTAATCGTCAAAGAGTTTCAAATATTAAGCTGCAGCTGGAAGACCGCATAAAGAAATTAAGAACATTTTGCTTTTACAATAAAGACAACTTTTTTTTTATGGTAAAGTTAAAACTAAAAAGGGGCATAAGGCAACCCCTTAGGAATAGTTAAGGAAGGAAACCCTTCTTTAGAGAAAATCTATGTGTTGCGTGGAGTAATTATCGTGAGTATAATAATTTTCTAGAATTATGAATATTGTTAATAATATGATATATATATATATTATTTATTTAGTTACATAAAATATCTAGTAGGTGTGATTTCAAATGTGAAGAAGATGTTTTATTTATTTTTTTCTATGTTTGAACAATATAATGGTTAGTGAAAACATCGTAAATATTTTAATTTGTTACATATTTTTAAATATTTTTTCTAGTATTTAAAAATGTATATGTGAGAAATCTAAAATCTTTCAATTTTATAACATAAAAAATGTATCTAATGTCCAATAAAAAAATATCCAGCCATATGTGGTAATCATTAAAATAAGTAATGGATAAATAAATATTCAAAAATGCAAATAAATTATTAATTTTACGTGATATAAATGAAAATTTCTATAAAATAATTTTAGTGATAGTTCTTTTATATTTTTACAACTTGGAGTAAATACTAATAATTTATTATTAATATTGGGTCAATTGCAACTTAGTAGTAAATATTAATAATTTGTTATTAATTATAGGTCAACTGGTTGTTAATGAATATTTTGTTAGTGTAAATTTGTGATCGCATGTATACATTTATACTAATATAAGGCATTATAATAAAAATATTTAAATCTAATCCATTGTTGTAAGTATGAAAAGTATGGTAAAAATATGAGGGAAGTAAGTCAGACTTTTTGTGAGTTACTATGGTAAAATTGGATGGATAAAAATTAAAACAAACTTGGACATGCGGTAACTCCTCGTGAATAGTTGAGGAAGAAAAGTCTACTTTATCATATAAGATAGAGGCATAAAAAAATTGTACAGAGTATTAGCAAAATAATAAAAAATGAGTCGAATAATTAACTACTTCACACGTTTCCAAACTTGTGTTGCATTGAGTTCTTATTTCGTGCATCTCAATTAATTTTTTGGTAGGAACCAGTTGTGAGAAAATATCAGAATTAATACTATTTAAATTAGTAGCAGTAACTAGTTAATCTATATATAATTGCACTGTCGGTGGAACGTATACATGCATCATCAAAAAATACGTATTGACGTATTGTATTGGTATATTTATCAAATTAAGTTATCTCAACATTTTTTTTTTTTTGAATATTCAGTTTTGCTGTTAACGAGTGGGTTTGAGTCAGTTTTTTTTAAGGCGGCTCGGTTGGTACATACTACAGACCAGTTTACTATATTAAGGTTCAAATACCTAGAGTTTGTATATATAATTTATTTTGGCTCTTGACTGAGTCATTGTTAATCGAAGGTTTTGCAGGTTTTAGCACTCTACCAGCATTGATGCCGAATAAATTTATTTATTTATTAAAATTTATGTCAACATTAATCACATGATTAGTCACTACCAAATTTTTATATCTTAGTCACACAATATCA
>OVAF01003682.1:0-11710 GCA_900406245.1 Odontarrhena argentea
AAGATACATGGAAACGTCCGATGCAAAATCATCATCAGGAAGTAAGGTTGACCAAAATTGGCTGTTTGCAACATGCAATCTTTGGTTTTGGTTCATGTACTCGTGCTCCATTACCCACTACTAATTGTAGTTTCAAAGTTTTCCCATAGAGAATACGCATCCTTCACCATCCATATTGATGCTCTTAGTGTTGGCTCACTCAATTGTATTCCTGATCCAAGCCATAACATGGAATTCACAGCCCATTTGTAAACAGATACAACTCAGATTTAAAGTTTGCCAGGACCAGGCGAATCATGAAAATAGTCTCGGCCCATGGACAGAAGAAATGATAAGCTTCCTGTATATGGGCTTCCATAGATTGGACCTTATGCTTTTTGGGGATTTATCTATTTCATGAGGAAGGAAAGATTTGAAAGAATAGGTAAAATAGGATTCCAATAGAGAAATTATCAAAAATACCACATTCTACGTACAATACCATTTTTTAAATCTATCATCTTCCAAAAATTTTTTTCAAATGTACCACTTTTTATATTTTGTAAAAAATCCATACAATTGAATTATTTGTTAGGGTTTAGGGCTCTAGGGTTTAGGGTTTAGGGTTTAGAAAAATTATAAGGTTTAGAATTTACTTAGGGTTTTTAGGGTTTAGGTTTTAGGGTTAAAATTTTATAAAATTAGGGTATTGTATGTAATAACCATAAGAATTTATATTTTAGGATTTAGTTTTTAGGGGGTTAGGGTTTGTGAGGGATGAAACATATTTTTAAGGTTTAGGGTGTTGGTTTTAGGGTTTTTAAACCCTAAAATCTACATCCTAAACCCTAAAACTCTATAAACAAAAGTTTGAAAAGTGGTACATTTAAAAATGTCCCTTCCTTAATGATACATTTGAAAATGTCCATGGAAAATGTGGTAGATTTAAAATTCTCCCATTCTAATATCGTGAGAGACCCCGGAGATGTGATGAGCAGACCTTCAGTCCGTCACCAGGGGCGGATCTATATACAATTTGGCGGTGCATGTGCACTGGATGACCTTTAGAACAATTGGTTAAAGTTTCCCTATAATTTATTTTTTTGTTAGAGGTCAAGGATTCGATTTTTTCTTACTGCACCGGATGGATTTTTCCCCTGGATCCGCCACTGACCGTCACTGTAGCATCAGTGTGTGATATATCGTGGTTTTTATCGGTTTTCGACCACGATATCATTTGTTTTATCGAGTCTTATTCGTGTTTTTAGTGTCAAAGTCAGTCTTATCAGGTTTTAGCATGCTTTGGGAGTTTTTTGTGACTTTGGGATGCATTTGGAGTCAACTGGACAAAAGAGATTCAAGTTACGTGAAGTTATTGGGTGATTCGCTAAGGAATTGCTCGTTGGATACCAGAACATCGATCTACATCAGGATCGATCGATCCTATTTAATCAAGAATAATCGAGCCAAGTTAGGATCGACCAGAAGGCAAAAGATCGACCAATCATCTCAAGATCGATCGATCCTCTTGGGGATCGATCGATCCCGAGCCTTTTCCAGCAAAGCAACAATTTCCTTTTTCGCGAAGATTGGCCCAAAAGTTTCCTAAGTTTACTTTTTTTTACCCAGAACGTGTTTTAACTTATAAATAGTGTTTTCTAGCCATTGTTTAGGCTATTCTATTCTTTTCCTGTGATTTTGAGCAAGAGCATTAGGGCTACAATCCTGAACCCTTTCTGTATCCTGCTCTATTTTCTTCTTTAATACATTATTCAGTTATTTCATTGTGTTCTTTGATTATCATGTCTGAGTAGTTTTCCAGTTAGGGTTAGGGTTTTCAAAGGAATTGGGAATTATTGAATTAGGCACAAATAGGGTTTCAATTGATGTCTTTATCGAATACTGTTCACAATGCTTAGGCTAGATTGATCACCTAGTCTATGATTTCAGGCTTAACCTATATTCCGAAAGTCTCTAGGTGGCTAGATTAAGTATTAGATAAGCAAATTATCCTAGGCCTGCGGAAGTTGATTCTTAGGTGATTTGTGAACTGATCAAACCTGTACCTGTTAATGCTTGCTTAGAATTCTAGGTTCAAACGGAAGTTTAGATATCTGGATTGCTAGGGATAGTAATTGATACCACGGAAGTGGATTGATTAGACTTTTATGTTTGAGTTCTAGANTTATTGAATTTACATCGTTGTTAGTTATTTCATTTGTCTGCAATCACATCACAATATTATTGTCGTTTTAGCTTGATTTTAGTCTTAAGATTTACAGAGCAATACTTGATCTTCGTGGATTCGATCCCTAAAATACTACAATCATTTGCTGTGCACTTGCAGTAGATTATAGGGTTAAAACTCTGTGTATCAGTGTGTTAAAAAAATCGACTTATACTAACATCTATATCATATATTAATTTCTTTGACGACCGAGTATATACATACACGTACGGTGTAATATTAATTATATTCATCATTTTGTTGACCGTCGTGCCAATAAGCGAAGTCTGCTTCCATCATCGATGTGATACAATATAAAACACAGATGTACTACAACATATATACAAAACTAAGAAGTATAGTTAAATAGACTAGTAGATCCAGTGATATCTATGATAGATGCATGTCTGAGCTGTAAGGTAAAATGCAGAAATCATGGCGTTGTGTCGTTAAAAGAAGAGAAAGAAAGAAGCTTATTTATAGAGACAAGGACCAACCAAAGACAGCCCTTTCTGTGTCCCTCTCTTCTCTTCCGCCATCTGTTCACTTCTCATTTCTTCACACTTCATAATAATTAACCTTTTTGATTTATTTATGTATATATTGTGTACTACATGTACTCACTACTTGAACCATTAATAAAAAGAGGAAAGAAGATTGAAATGCGTACCTCTCACAAAATTAAAACAAACAAAATTGATTCATAAACGAAAATATATATATATATATATATATATAGACTACTAAAATTTGTGGTTGGATAGAAACGTCCCGGAAGAATGAGTAAACTGATGCTAGGATTCAAATCACTGTGGTTAATACTGGAATTAATGTATAAATTTACTTTCTTACGATGCAATTTTTCACCATAATCAAACGAAAGTTTATAAAAAAACCAAAAAATCGTCTTGTTTTCTCATTGACAACACAAGCTTTCACTAGAAAATGTATAAATAAATTTAGCTTAATTCCGGAAAATACGAATAGCTAGCTACATACAATTATTATGGGAGAATTTTAAATCTACCATTCCAATAGACATTTTCAAATGTACTATTAAGGAAGAGACATTTTTAAATGTACCATTAAGGAAGAGACATTTTTAAATGTACCACTTTTTCAAACTTTTGTTTATAAAGTTCTAGGGTTTAAGATGTAGATTTTAGGGTTTTTAAAACCAACACCCAAAACCCTAAAAATATGTTTCACCCCTCACAAACCCTAACCCCCTAAAAATTAAACCCTAAAATCTAAATTTTTATAGTTATTACATACTATAACCTAATTTTATAAGATTTTAACCCTAAAAACTAAACCCTAGAAACCCCAAGTAAATTCTAAACCTTATAATTTTTCTAAACCCTAAACCCTAGAGCCCTAAAGCATAACAAATAATTCATTTGTATGGATTTTTTACAAAATAAAAAGTGGTACATTTGAAAAAAAAATTGGAGGGTGGTAGATTTAAAAAGTGGTATGTGGAAGGTGGTATTTTTGATAATTTCTCAATGATTGATTAATAGTAATTTTTTATTTTTTTAAAAAAAAGAAGATATATATATACTTCTAACTAGAATTTCCCTTGAGGTTTTGAGACGTTAAAGCTACGTGAATCCCACACGCCCCTAATTTCCCCTCTGCAAGCGAAAACAAAAACCCTTCTCCGACTTTGACTTCGGCGGCTCCGGCTACAGGGCTCGTCGTCTCTTCCTCCTTGGACTCTCTTCTCTACCAAGACAATACGAACATCTACGAATCTCTCTACTCTATGAATACCCCCCAATGATTATGTTCAGCTGTAGTCATTTTCCGGTGAGATTGGTGGCGTCGTAGCTGGTTCCTCCGACGAGGTCTCTTTTGCAGACCAGCGCTGGCCGTACCTAAATCGATGGGCAGACAAAACTCTACCTCCTCCCACAGCGATTTCGAAAATTGATTGTGGTCCGTCTATACCGCCTTCAGTGAATGTGAAGGACGTTATTCGGTCCATGGAGTCAATACTCGTTTCACTGGTGGTTCAAGTGGAAGATACGATCTCGAAACCATCATCCAATGAGACCACTTCACCACTTCCACCTTCCCTCAAAGGAGCATGGGTGAAACCCTTGATTATCTCAACAGTTCAAGAGTCGAATGGACCTTCTGTTAAGGCCTCACAGAGGTGTGGCCTTGTCTTTCAGTTCAACCAAAACCCAGTAGGCGGTAGCTTCGTGAACACTCAAATGTGCCAAAGATGTCGGATCAACAAACCTACTCTCCTGAAGTTGAGGAAGATGGCTCTCTTCGGTTCCCTTGGGCTGCGAGAATGAACATATCCACGAGGAACCTCTACAGAACAACAACACCAACCTACATGGCTGACGGGACTCCGAAGGTAACAATCCTGAGTCATATTCTTCTTCAAGGTCCTGAAAACCAAAATGAATACGTACTTGGACAATTTTCTCGTTGCGTGACTCCATCGGGTGGTCTCATTCATGTTGTAGTGAATAGATTATGGGGTAAAAAGTGTAGAATCTTCTCTAGCTAGGAAGCTAGGTGATTCTTCGTTTCTTTTTCACATCCGAGACGCTTCTACAAGGTCTTGGATTCTTCATCGTAGTTTGTGGCACGTGGATGGTTGTCTTATGTTTGTAGCTCTTTGGAGCTCATCAACAACTCTTGAATTGCCTGAGATCAAAACTGTCCAGTTTGGGTTATTCTTAAGAATATACCGGATGGGTTGTACTCTCGCTGGGGAATTAGTCAACTTGGCTCTGGTTTAGGCGAGCCAATTCTGACCCATAAACCTAGACTAGATCCTACTCTTCTAGGTGAGCCTAAGATCTTGGTAGAGGTGGAATTAGATAAACCATTTCCTTCAAAGGTTGCTGGGGAGGATAAGAAGGGAAACATATCTTTTGTAGATGTGGAATACTCTTGGATTCCTTCAAAATGTGGTATTTGTGGTCACCTAGGACACAAAGAATCAAGGTGTCTTAAACCAGGCACTAGTGAGGTATTAGTGCCTAGTGAGGCATTAGTGAAACCAGTTACTAATTTAGTTGTGGATAGTGTTCCAACTCCGGCAGCGACCTCAGAGATTGGTTCGGTAATTGTTTTGCCTACTAAATAGCCAACTAGTTCTACTAGTATCCCTGTTATCATCACCAACTCAGTCTCTACTATTAAGTTGGTCGTCCCGGTAACATCGAACCAAGGAGCCGCAACTCCAGTCACAAGTAGTGTAACTGAAGATATGCATATCACTGAGTTCGAAACCACTACAGCTTCTACTGCCAACAAGACTATTTGCTCGGATGACTCAATTGTGTCTGAGCCTATTGAGAGTCCTCTCTCCATGCCAATTCACACACAGATGACTATTGATGTAACCTCAACTCCATAGGCGACCCCAAGTTCCTTATGCTATAATCATCCTGATCTTGAGACTTAAACTATTTCAAGTTATGAATAAAGTCCGGATATAGCTCAAAGGACACGAGGAGGACGATATGTCAAACCAACACAAAAAGTCCAAGAGATGCAATGGACAACTGTTCGTGATCGTGGTAGCCGTGGTCGAGGAGGCCGAGGTAACTGACGATCACGACATTAAGGTCTTCCTAGAAGTAACCTTCCTTAGCACATGGCTTTCTCTTTCTTGCAAGTGAAGAAATTTGTATGCCTGCTTAATTTTCAAACAACTTTAAAGACTATATGACTTCATTGTCATATCCCCTGTAACTTTAGTTCCTGCATTTCAATAGTAAACCTCTTTCTGGACTGCCCTCATACAATATCCAGGGGAATCCTAGGGATAATTACCACATATTGTCCAACCTCATGGAAATTGAACAACATATATATTATCTTATAAGATAACATTGTTACGAATGAAGGTTTGGGGACTCTAACAATCAATTAATGACATGCACATAAGATGCATTAGCTAGTGAATTAAAATTATAAGTCTTTTTTTTGTCAACCAATCTTTTTCAATAATTAAAAAAAAAAAAAAAAACCCGCCAACGTAACCAAACTCATTTTCTTAGTTAACACTGACGACATCATAATTTAAAGATGGGAGAAGAAGTACTCACACGAACAAGGTAAGAGTATTAAAGCCAAGAACAACTCCAATGCAAATCACAAGTCTTAAGTTATTTGTTAATTAACTAGCTATATATATATATATAGTAGTATATATATACCAAAACAAAGAAAAACAAAAAACTTAAATTGTAGTCTACACGTTAATTATAATTAATATGTATGTTGCTTAGTTGCAGATGAGTGTAATGTCGCTTACCAATTACCATCATCGTCTTATTAAATTAAGTAATAAGATGTAGTCACATGCCAAGTCTCAGAGCTGATTCAACATCCAATCTCCAAGCAAACCCACCTGATCTCATCCTCCTTACATCACACGGCACCGTCATCATCTTCACCTCCGACTCCGATTCTTTTCTCCCAACCCTAACCCGACACGTCACCCCACCGTACAACTCGAGCATGCACGTTATCTCATTCATAAGGTCCATGGCCACGACCAGACCCACCCTGATGTTCACCTCTGCAGCTGGATCCCCCATCATTCCCCGGTACGCCCGGTTTATCCAATAAACCCGGTTTGACACATCTGAAACTAACCAAGGACACGTGTCGGTCTCTAGCATCCTTATCACTCTCTCCTCTCCCTCATCCATAGAGCCTAGCTCCAACTTCTGACACCCTCCCAAGTCAGTACCCACACACTCCACCGTCAACCACGACTCCACCACCGTACCATCACTAGTTTGATCTTGAACTTCTTCTTTACTATTCAGATCTACACCCTTCTCAGGAAGCAACTGAAGAGTCACCATATCACTTCTATCTGAAATCTCTGTTTTGTTATTATCATTACTAGTACTAGTACTAGTAATGTTTTTATCCCGAACCCTAACATATTTTCGCTTTGCTCTCTTGTTCCTTCCAAGGAATATATTGCAACTCTTTGTATCGTCGGAAGACTCACCTACAGCTGGTTTTGGAGCGATGGGACGGAACCGTTGCATTAACTTGTTTATAACTGTCTTGTCTTGATCTGTAGCTTCTTCGCAAACTGAAACTTTTCGCCGCCTCTTTTTATCTTCTTCCATAGTACTGGATGTAATACCAATATGTCTGACTAATTAACCATATTGATCTGACTATGCACCGATCTCACTTTCTCTCTGGTTGGTTTAAGTATATATTTGGATCGATGTTTTGTGATGGTCCTTGATATATGAAAATAGCTATGGTACTAGCTAGGGACAGATTTTGTTTTTTTTTTTTTTTTTTTAAGGNAAGAAGATAAGCACCAAAAAAAATAATGTAGGTTTGGAGTGGGAGAGTTGAGAGATAAAAGAGGAAAGTGAGGAGACGAGTACACGTGGCTAGGGCAAACGTTTAGCATATATATGAGAATAAAACGATTTGATGATTAATTGGTTCTATATTGATGTTATGGGGCCCTTATTAACAGCGCATTTTTACATTTTTGTCTTTATGTGACAATATAAACTTCATATTCCAACTTTGGGAAAATTGCATATATTCCAAATTAGGGAAAATTGCATCTACATACAAAAATCTAACAACAAACCCAAATCTTGTTTTTATATAAGAAAATTTAAAACCCATCTTATTTTGATATAGCAAATTAAAACCCTTGAATATAAATTAGCAACAATAACAAAACTTTATTTTTATCAACCACATATTCAAAAAATATTTTAACACTCCAAAGTTGGTTGTCCATTTTAGAGTATAAATTTAGTCTTTTAACATTGATTACCTTAGTTTAAAAATTCTAAATTGAAAGAAAAAATTACAAAAACTTACTGTATTTGCATCTTCCAAACTTTGTTTGAGTATCATCTTTTCCATACTAAGATGCGCAATCATCTACAAAACGGTTAGCTAGTATGGGATCCAAGAAAGACTAACATCGTTTTATTCTTAAAACATAGGTTGTCTTCATTAATGTCTTATACATATATACATCATTAAGTATGGTAAAAATCTGATAAAAAGTCGCTTTAGATGATAAAAAGTAATATGAATAGTGTTATTAACATGATTGGTAGTTAAATTGTATGTATATATAATTGTTTCCAATGGTAGGGATCTCTAAAACGAAATTTAGAGAAAATCCGAGCAGTTTTCTTTGAATTATTATAGCATAGATATATATTTCATTCCCTATTTCAAATGCATCAGTGTAATTAAAGGAATATATATGGATATATATCAAATATCCTTATATATATATATATATATATATATATATATATATATATATATATCGTCATGTAAATGACTGATCGTAGATTATAGAGTTAATGTACCTGATACATAGGCATATATTATAGGGCTTTTTCGCTAATTACCAAAAAGATTTTAAAATTCATAAACGAACAAAAAATTATAAATTTAATGGTCAAGATTTTGTCACATAGGAGAGTTTTAGTAATAGATTATTAAATTTTCCAATATTATGGATTATACAACCAAATTTCCATATAATATACGAGGGTGGTACTCCAAATATAAAACACTATCTTCTTGGTAAGTAGTTTATAAAGATGAAACTAGCTATATATAGATACAGTAGAACCTCTATAAATTAATACTCTATAAATTAATAATCACTATAAATTAATAAAAATTTTCGGTCTCAAGTCGGACCAGTGTAAAAAATAACAATATTCGATAAAATAATAAATTAATAATTTTTTTGAAACTCTAGTGTGAAATATAGTCTCAATAATAGTATAAACTAATAATCAGAAATTTTAGGCATATATATATGTGTATATTGTATGTGTATTTAAGAAATTATATTAAAACATGATGTGATGTATATTTTTATTTTACTAAGTTTACTTTGTTGAAACGAGTCACTAAATTTTATACTCTGTCATATCTACTTGTTTCTAAATATTAAGACGAGTTCTTGGGAGAACCATTTTATTATATATAACTATTTCGAGTATTATTATTTCATCTTTGTCATCATCAATATTAAGTAGACGTAAATCTTTTGATCTTAAATTTTTGAGTATGTATAATATTCGTTTGGATTTTTGAGTTATTAACATATATTCTATTATAATAACTAAAATTATTGAAAAAATATTTTCGATATCAAGAACAATATGAATGTATAAATAAGAAAGTATAAAAAGTTTTTAATACATTATAACTTTAGAAGGATTTATATGAAATTTAAGGTAAAGTACATATCTAAGATAAAAAATTTAAAATATAATAAATTAGTAAATCTCTATATAAATTAATAAATTATTAATTTATCGATAAAATAATAATTATTAATTTATAGATAAATTAATATCTTTATAAATTAATAATTTTTCGAAGTCCTAATATTATTAAATTATAGAGGTTTTACTGTACATGGATTATGCATTTATGCATATGGTATAAAGAAAATATATACATATAATTCAAAAAGGGTACTATATATATATAGTCTATATCTCAAAAACTTCTGGAACCAATTTACTTTTTACTTCAGCGACGTTAAAGTCTACTATATACTATAAGCTACTAGACCCCTATATATATAGTCTACTAGACCCCTATAAAGTCTTTGGTTTGTTTACAGTCAGAATATCGATTAGAAGAAATATGAGAGATTGTACAGATAAGTTATATAGTACCAATTACATAAACACAAGAATTAAATAACTATGCATTCGGTCGTACATGCATTCATTTCATTGTGTAATGTGTATATATATACGTTTTCTGTGTATAAAGACGTGTTTTGAGCCAAACACGTACCAAAAAATGAATATAAAATGACAACCAAATAGATAGACGATTGTGGAGTTTTGAATTTTGGTTTTTTTTTGAAAAGAAACGACAAAATAGATATATACATATATATAAAAAAAAGGTGTAGCTATCGTGATGGGGGAATTGAGATTTTGGTCCAAATCAGAGAGTGCTGGACCAATGAGTCACAACCATCTATTCCACCACTACAATAAAGTTATATCCCACGTGGACTTTCTCCTCACCAATAGAATCACTCTTCCATTTGCCCCACCAAACTTTTGTGTAATATTAAATTTAAATACTATGACTTGTTTAATTGGACCATTTTCTGATAGGTCTATATATACAGAGAGATGCTATATATATATGTATACTTTGAGTTATATGTCGTGTATGGTTTAACTTTAATTAAATGGTTGAAAATTTCAGATATTTCAAAGCAATGACAATGGTGGTTAAGCTTATTCCGAGGTTTTCATTCGAGCTTGCTACTTTGAGAAAAAATTAAACTATGAAGAAAA
This sequence comes from Odontarrhena argentea, assembly GCA_900406245.1. NCBI lineage: Eukaryota > Viridiplantae > Streptophyta > Magnoliopsida > Brassicales > Brassicaceae > Odontarrhena > Odontarrhena argentea. Next base: position 10,543 of record OVAF01003682.1, read on the forward strand.
AAAATGTAAAGCAAAGAGCTAATGTAAAAACTTGTAGGTAACTAGAACATCAGAAACAATTACAAGTTATGAGTCACACTAGTTCAGATAAGTATAGCTAGACGGTCGTACCGTAATAGGCTGCTTTTTCATTATTTTTTTAAGAAATTTTCACAATTATCCATTTTCATATATCCATATTAATCACATATAATCATTCTTTATTTAGAGTTAATTAAGGGTTTAAAAAATTATGATTCATGTACGACACTTTGAAGAATTAGGATTTAGTATTTAATAAGTATTTTGGTTATAGTTTTAAGTTTTGGGGTTTATATTTTAGGGGTTTAATGTTAAATATTTTTTTTAAGATCTCGATTCTAAACCCTAAAAGGCGAAAACTCTAGAAACTATTATAAAAAATTTTAAAATACTTAAAATGTTGATTTGAATAAAAATTGATATATTTTTTAATGGACAACAAAAAATGTGGGGGCATATATGATTGAACGTATGGAAATGTGGATATTTGTGATTTTTCTCCAAATTTTTTTAAAAATATAAGCTCTATTTAAAAAAAACAATCAATTGGCATAATGATATAAATAGTGGATTCGGGAATGCTACATACGGAAAATGCATGTCCGCAATTTACAGAGTTATTACTTATTAAGGTCAATATACCCATTTGGATTTTTATTTGGATAAATGACCCACCATAAAAATTAATTAGGTTGCATAGTATTTTTTTGTCTTTTACCTATTAAAATGTCTAAAATACCCTCTTTTCCATCACACTTTTCTTCTCTCACCCGACACAATTTCTCTTTTTTTTATTCTTTTTTCTTTTCCCCTCTCTCTCTCACACGTTCCTTTTTTTTTTTTTTTTTTTTTTTTCTTTTTTTCCNATCAATCCCGTTAACAACAATGTTGGATCAACCATCGATCCCGTTAGATTGTCTACAATGGTTGTGTTGATAACTTTTATCAACTGTTGAATGCACTCCAATGGTTTGTGAACAAAAAATTGTAAATGATGCAGCTTGTTTTGTGTTGGAAGTTTTCAACGGTGTTGATAAAAATAAAGTGAGACACGTGTTGGCATTTAAATGGTTTAATTAATTTATTTAAAAAAAAATAAATGATATAAAACAACCATTTTGATTGGTAGTTGAGATTCTGGATTTTT
>OVAF01003683.1:0-11710 GCA_900406245.1 Odontarrhena argentea
GGGAATCTAGATTCATCTTCAGAGTTCTTGGGATTAGGAAAACTGTTAGTCCTAAGTAGTTAGGATTAGATCTCGTTTTCCTACAAGCATGACATATAAACACCAAGAAAAACTATATACAGACGAATTGTTCAATAGAACAAGTACTATAATTAAACAGGATAAATTAGGATTAAATTTCCTTAGAACACAGTCACAAAGATTTGATCAACCATTACAATTAGGACGACCATCTTTTAGTAATTTAGTTCCCCGAATAGAGCCACCTATGCAAAAAGTAGATTGTTACAAACAAAATTCCGACAAGGAATTAGGAGATAAAATATCCATTTTATCTAATCAAGTTGCAGAAATAAATAGAAAACTATGAATACTGAGAAACAAACTTTGTTTCTTCTGATACAGTTATACTTAGGAACCGTTAAAATAATACAGCTTATTATAGATACTATTGATATATATGACTATTATTTCGACGACTTAGACGAAATAATCACAAGGATATCAAAATACTAATAAGAGCATTTCAGCACATGCTAAAGAGCATTTGTCTTATTCTCTTCTAATAAGAGTAAAATAGCTAATCGTCCGAAGGATATAAAGAATATTAATACATGACAAAAAAAAAATACAAGAATTTCTCAAATTAGCTTTAAAACAAATGGTCATTAATTAAGAGATAAAAATATGGTTATATGAATTTTTAATTTTTAAGCTAATAAATGAAACAAAGTAAATATCATTCGTTAGAGCAAGGCAATGGTGATTTGAGTTGTGGTCTTAAATAAAAATTTTAAATTAAAATGATAATTAAAATTAAAGTGTGATGAGAGAGATGATTGAGAGGGTCTTCCCAAAGCTAATTAATAGTCATATATTTATTTATTTAATGAGATGATAATATAAATATTAATATTATACTCCCTCCGTTTTTAATAGATTGATGTTTTACCTTATTTTTCTTGTTTCTAAAAGATTGATGTTCTACCTTTTAATTAATATATTTTTGTTACAAAGTTAATTAATCACAAGTTCCTAAGCAAAAAGTTAAAGTGATATTGATTTGATTGGTAGAATTTTCTACAAATGTAATATTAACCAATAGAAATAATTTAAGGAAAGTAAACATTTAATGTTTCTTAATCTGTATGAAAATCTCAAAACATCAATCTTTAAAAAACAGAGGGAGTAAGAGATAAGACACTTTCGAAGATCAGTGCTTGACATGGTCTTAAGTGTATGAGTTACGCTATTAAACGTGCCGTCATTTTTACCTTTAACAAAAAAATTTTTTATCCATATATATACAATATACGAGTTTAAACATTAATGATGGTATATGAATTACATTAACACTAACCACTACATTAAATTCACTAGTTGTATATGAGTTATGCTATTAACAATTCCGTCATTTCTACGTTTAACAAGTTTCTTTTTTTGTCTACATACAATATACGAGTTTAAACATTAATGATGATACATGAATTACATTAACACTAATCACTACATTAATTTTTCCGCTTACCAATGTAAAACTTATGCTATGTATCACAAAATAGATCCACACATTTTTAAAAATTATATATAAAATTCTATAGTAAAAAGGTATACTTGGCCCCTTATTGGTTTCCTCCCTCTTCTATCTAGACTAGTGCTCTATGATTGTAATGCCTAGTTTCTCTCCACTGCTAAACAATCAATCTAATCCACATCACTACTGTTTTTTTTATTAAGGGAAAAAGACTATTGTTTGTTGCCAGTTTTTCCAACTGAAATAGTTTTCAAAGGATTCTAGCAATATATGACATGCTTACCTTGCTGCTTTAACAAATATACTTCACCCAAATTGCACACTTTTCTCTCTATGACCAAGCACATAAAAGCTCACTCTCTCCAGTTTTAAAAGCAAGAGAAAACATAAATAATCCTCAATATGTCAAGAACTGCAATTACATTGTCTTATAACATCAGACTAGTTTGCTTCCTCTGACTTTCCTTTCGGCTTCTTGGGCTCATTTTTCATCAATATATGTCATTTGCGTTGTTAACTCCAAAACGTACGTGGAGCTGCAAGAATATGGGGACAGGAAGTTATTTCCAAGCTGAGCAAATGTCATGTATTTCCAAGAAATCTACAATCACAAGTCAACTTGTGCAACATGCCCTTAGTGATTTTCTATAGCAGCAAGTCGAAATATAATTTGACCAAGTCTTTGGCTTGTACTCCAGTCAAACTGGGCTCGAAATTTTCAGCTAAATTTGGAACCTTCGTTTTGCAAAACCAACTTGCATCGCCACCACATGGTGAGTTACATCGTACCCTCATCATGAATTATAGCTAATGTTCATCTACAATTTCCAGTTACAAACATAAACGAAACCATAGAAAATCTATCTTTGTAGAAACACAAGATTTTTTTAAAAAAATATCTTTCGGAGTATATATACTACTAGATTAGTATCCACGAATCACACATATTAAATTATTCCTATCAATATTTCTACAAAAATTGGTTGGTTGTCTTTATGCAATGGCTATGTGCCTATGTTTGAACTTCAGTTGTAGCTACACGAAATATTCATCTCTAAGAAACGAGCTTGAGTAAATCAAATGTAATGGTTCACTGTAAAATTAACAATACAAAAAATAAGAGTAAATTTGCCAACTAACAAAATAAAAATTCAATATTAACAAACTAACGTGGGGCCAAACCCAAATTTAGTAACAAGAGAGAGAGGATATGTGGAAGGGACAATTATACCCTCCCTAAACTTCCCGCCCAAAGCCGATGCTGAGCAACTCTGAAGAGAGAGAATGTCAGATGGCTTGTTGTAGGCCAGACTGACAGAGCTTCGAACGCCACGCTATAACCAAAGCTGTGAAAGCATTAAATGCTAAAACATCATTGCGCAGCACGTCGAGTCATGGCGTGAAATATTATTCACGAGCAAAGGGCGATTATCTTTTATAAGTGTTAATGTAGTATTCGGAATATAATATATTCTCTACCACATTATTGACTTCTATGCCATGATGTAGAATATCATGACCCGTCATCAACCCTTCTTACGTGTTCTCGCTTAGTGGTGCGTCTTGTACATCGACATTTTCAGTGGGATTATAACGTGCTATAATGCTAGATACCTCGTCTTTTTGTTTTCATCCCATATGTGATCAAGCTTGATCTTCCTTAGTTTCTTCGGCGGCTCGGGAGCAGAGTCGTTGTCATCTAGTCGCACCACAGCCCCGTTGCCACTAGGAATGGTGTTATCAATCACTAGGACCGCCTTAAACAAAATAAGTTGAATCGCGTGGGAAAACCCTTGAACGGTAATACTCGGCTTTAGTAGATTCCTCTGTAACCACTTTGCAACCCACTCTAGGGTTATATCCTTCTCCGAACCAAAAATCGTGTACCGAAAAGGAGGCTCAGCTTCCTGGTAAATCGGTTTGAGTTTCTTCTTAACCGGAAACTTGCCTCAATTCAAACCAGTCACGGCTTAGAAATCGGCAAGAGGAAATCTAATGGGGCTTCCCGCAAAAACGAACCAAATCTCATTCTTCTTCTTCACAGCCAATTGTCGAGTCAAAGGAAATAAATTAACTTCCCCGAATAAACAGACCCATTGTCGATTTCCAACATAGTTCCGAATTGAGAACGACGGAGAGCTTCTAACTCCTCCTCGTGAAGTCTGGCAACAACCTTGGCTAACAACTGGGTAACGGTGCAAGCATTCACTGACAGGTTCTTCCCCGACAATAAATAGACGAGCAAGTCATTGAAATTGACACAAGAAAACTAGAAGGAGGAAATGGTTGAGAAGAGAATCAGAGAGAACAAAAAAAAGGGAACGAATTTAGGGTTTATACTTTGGAAAGGTTGCAAATGACAACGATTAAGGGAGAGAAAGTGGTTTCTTTTGAGAATTAAAAAAAAAAAAAAAAAAAAAACAAAANAAGGAAACTATAGAGTCAGTCATTGTCCTGCCTTTTTACTAACCTCTGTAAGTAGCCATTAAGTGGTGTTTGTAAACATATTTCATATTTAATAAAAAGTTCTATTGCCAAAAAAAAAAAAAAAGTCAGACTTCGCTTTCACTACAACAAATGATTACATTGATAGCAGTAGATGATAGCTCATTTTCCTGAACTGCTATTATAGATGTGAATTTTTTTGGGTTACTTGATAATAGCATTGTAAAAACGCTATGATATAGTTTTTTCACTTAAGCGCCTAAGCATGACCGGGAAACTAAAATACTTAGTGAAAATCATTTCACTTAAGCGCCTAAACATCACCGGGAAACAAAAATGACACTAAATATCCTAGAACTTTTTTTTTTCCTCATCTGACGGCCACCGAATGGAGGTAGGTAGCGTCTCGTTACACTCTTCTCTTGGTACTTTGCGTTTTCACATCATGCATACTCTCTCTACTTTTGATTCTTAGATTTTCATGTATGCATCCTTGTCTTGTTTGTTGTCAGGAGCAAACCCATGGATTATAATGACAGTGACTTTCAAAACCACAATCGCCATTTAGCTGCTGGTGAAGCTATCAACAACACTAGTAAATTCCCCAACCTTTTGCTCTTCCCAAGTTTGATTTTGACGATACTCTCAACCCGCATCTGAGGTTTGAAACTGAGGTTTGTTCTTAGGCTACTTCGTCAGAGTTTGTTGAAATTTTCTTTTTGCATCTCATGTGCTTTTATTCTACAGCATTCTAAGTTGTCCGAGAAATGCAACATTCAAGTCCTCATGGAGGTTCTTAAGTGGGAATATCTCCTTTTCCCTTTCTGACTATGCACTTGGAGATACCTCTTTTGCTTGCTTTCTTATGTTACTGTTTTTTGCATCTTTCTTTAGCTTGATTGATGACGGGAAGAATACCGACGAGTTCACTAGAGATGTTCTTAATAGTTATATTGCTAGAAATCAAGTTACAAAGGGCAAAACTGATGCTTATAAGGTAACCCCCTTGGCGACCTTTCTACTGATTCTTATTTCCACATTGTATGATTTTTCTCTATTTTCCATGTTCTTACTCAATCAGCTTATAGCTCTCTCCAACAATTCTTTGTTATATCTTTTTATCTTCTTTTCTCTTGTCTCTCCAATAATTTATCTTCAAGCTTCATGATGGCCTTTTAAGACCTGAAGAATCAAATATAGTTACCTCTGTACGCATAAGTTTTATCTCTCAGTACAACCTTCCTTTTTATAAAAACTAACCTTGCATTGGCAGATGCTTATAGCTTTATTGGTTATTGTTTACGACCAATGCAAATGTGAATTCTGGAGGAACTTTGTGGGCTTCTACTCAGCCATCTTCAAAAAAAGGAAAAGAGAAAGAGGTAATGGCTCTTACAATTCACATAGTGATGGATTTAGAATGGAAGTGCCTTTTGATGTTCTTAAGAGATTTAAGAGGACATAAACCATGATTGTAGTTTCTTTCAGCAGGTTTAAACGCAGTTGTTATTGAAACAAATAAGAAACTTCCTTTGAATCTCGTTGTTGAAGCTTCTGACATTGATTAATAAGGATTAACATATGTCCTCTGCTTTGGATGAGTTTTGGACTCACTACATATCTCTCGTTTCATTACAGGCTACAATCCCGAGATTTGTTTAACGAGGTTTCTCTATGGAAGAAAGCGAGTCTTTGCTTCAAAAGAGTGTCAACTTAGCTGTTGAAGCTCGTGATAAGTTCTAGGACAAAGTCAGCAAAATTTCTGGACATAGCTATAACCGCGCTCTTGTAGCAGCATCTATGGAAAGCTATGGAGCTTTTCTCGCTGATGGCTCTGAGTACAGGTGCCTTTTTCATCTACGTGCTCTCTTCAGAAATTATACATTAAAGTTGAATGGCCAGATTTTAGATTTCTGTTTCCAATCAAATTCTTTTGTTGATTGTTTCATTCATTCTTCTTTTTGTAGTGGAAACTATGGTGAGAATGTTAATTTGGATAAACCAAAAGACTTTCACAGGCGAAGACAAGTCCTAGTGGAAGCTGGTCCTGATCTTCTTACTTTTGAAACCATCCCGAATTAACTCAAAGCTCAGGTTCGGCTTTACCTACCAAGTAAGTTTTTGGTAATCTTTCTTGAGGTCAACATGTTTTGTAACAATTAATTTGTGTTCCTTTTATCCATTGCGTGTACTACAGATTCAAGCAGAGGAAAACAACAGATACCATTTCTTCTAGAAACTTGATGATCTTGTCAAAGATCCATCAAGTATAGCTGATGGAAAGGTTCGTAAGAGTACGAGGAAGGTGGACATGTTTGGAAGGACTGCACTATTGTGCTGGTGAATTTCAAGTAATATTTTTTGTTTTTCACTTCTCTTTATGTAAAATACATATTTGCAAGCTTATGGTGGATATTGAGTTTGTAAGATATATTGTGTTTTATGGATTTTGTATGAAATAAAAAATATCTTTATATATTTATTGTGAATTGAATTTAATTTATATAAAAATATTTCAATATAAATAAAATATTATAATAAATAATTGTAATAAAACAGCATTCCGTTACTGCTATGGTATAATTAAAAATAAAAAAACTCAAGCGCGATAATACAGCGTTCGTCTAAAGCTATGTTAGAAAGTTCAACCATAGCATTTAAAATGAGTTTTGTATATAATTTTTTTTTTTTAAGCGCGATAATACATCGTTCCTCTAAAGCTATGATATTTCAATAAAACATAGCATACGCATTTACCGCTATTGTATGTGGGGTACCTACGATAACAGTGCCCTAACACAGCGTTCATTAAAACGCTATGTATGACGTTTTATAGCGTTCCTCTCTTGCTATCAATGTACATATTTGTTGTAGTGTTTACCTTACAACACGCAACGTAGGGTTACAGTCCCTAGATGTAGCACCGAACAAAAGTGACAGGGTATTTACGTTTTTTAACTGATGAATGGTCCCGTTTCGTTAATTACGAAACTGCCATTCTCCGATTGGCAAATTATTTCCAAATGTTTTGTTAGTTTGTTATATTTCTCAAAATATAAAGTTGTAATTGTGAATTTAGAGCAAATACTGAGACAATAAAAAAGTAAAAAAATATTTGGAAAAGGTTTATTATATAAATATACATGTATAAGTGTGTTAATACAAGTTTGTGACTTTGTATTTTCTGAATCACAATTTGTGTGTGTTTTAGATAGAAGTAGAGCGTTGATCGACTGCTTCTATATATTTGTTTCTCATTGGAACCAAAAATGAAAACAAAGAAAAAAAAAACCAGAGCAAATGTAAAAAAAAAAAAATATAACTTTCCCTCCTTTCTCAAGGCGATTCTCCTTTCTAGCTGAGTGATTCTTCCGCCGATATTCCCTCTTCTCTATCACCCTGGAAGATCGATGAAAAGATCGATTCACAGAACATAGACGGATTCAACTGTGATCCATAATCAAGCAACATACAAATTTGATGATCTTTCTATCTCTCTCAATTTGTTTAAAGAAAATAATTGCATACTTCATACCAAATTTATTCAGCTGTGAACGTAGACGCATTTATTATTTGTAATATTCAAAACTACATAAACTTAGCTAAACATCACTCGACCCCCCCCCCCCCCCATTAAAAAAAAAANATCAAACCGTAAACATGTCTATTTTTCAATGAAATTTCACCATGTAGCTCTGTCTAACTAGTTCTAATACTAGATAAACCTCCTCACAAACATGACAATTAGATGGGATAAGCCTATAACACAATCTACGTTTCAATATTTTTCGAGCCCATTCAAAAATTGTGTTCACACATGTTCAATTTCAATTTAAATTTCAAGTTCTAGAATCTGGTTTTTCAAATCCAATTTCAAGTTCTAGAATTATGGATCTGATCCTACAAATTCAATTTCAAGAATTCTAGAGTATGGTTCTTCAAATTGGGGAAATGAGACTATCTAGATAATTTTTGTTTTATTTTTTGGGTCCACCAAAATATAAATCCAATTATGTGTATTAAGCTTGTGTGAACACAATATTTGAATAGGCTTGAAAAGTTTTGAAGCCCAAATTGTGTTATGAGCTTAACCTATCTAATTTTCATGCTTGTGTGGAGGCTTATCTAGCATCAAAATCAGTTAGACAAATCTACGTGGTGAAATTTCACAAAAACAGATGTGGATGTTTACGTTTTGATCGTCTACGCAAAGATGAGTCTAACCTGGAGTTGAATGACGTTTTAGCTACGTTTGTGTTATTTTTAACGATTACAAATAATAAATGTGTCTACATTTATAGTTGTATATTTGGTGTCAAAAAATAGACAAATTTTTCATTGTTTAACGATTGAGTAGCTCTGCATTATAAAGTTTATAATGATCCCAACGTTTAATTAAATATTATATATTATATTAAAACCATCAAACAAGTGTTGGCAAAATTAGTTAATACATGAATTAATTGGTGTTGCCAAAATTGAGAAGTTGCAGAAGAGTTATAGTTCCCTCTGACGAGAAGAGCATCTTTTTAAAAATACCACATTTATTACGTTTATTACTTTTCTTCATGAAGATCCGACAAAATCCATCAACATCCCGTAAAAATTTGATGAAGATTCGGCCAAGATCTAGTCATTATAAAAATCTGTAAGTTGAGTACATACAAGTTCAATTCATTACAAACTAACATGTATGATAACGGTTAAATAGTGTTTTAGTCCACTAACATGAAAATTGGATGCACTACAAATATACTCAATGTCTGTGTTAACGTGTATATGAGTTCTTAGACATCTATCACGCTTTCTAAAATTTAAGTTGAGTATGTAGGAAATATATATATATATATATATATATATATATATAACATGTATGATAACAGTGTATATGGATTGTTAGATATCTATTAATTATGCATTTCAAAATTGACAATGTGTTTGGTTATTTGAACATTCGTTTGTAAGTTGTGTATACATGATACATTATTAAGTATATAGCATGTATGATAATGGTTAAATAATATTTTAGTCGACTAACATGAAAATTGGATGCACTATACTATACATAATATCTCTGTTAACGTGTATATGAATTGTTAAACATCTATCATGCGTATTAGAATGTCTGTATATGATTTGTTAGATATCTATCATACGTATTATAATGCACATATATAAATTGTTAGACATATACCATGCATATTAGACATCTGTTATTATAATAGTGTGTATATTCAATGTTAGACGGTTATCGAATATAATAACTAAATATATATATATATGTTAACAGGTTCAAAGTTTAATTAGTTTTTATGCAATAATTGGATGGAAGGGAGGAAGAAGAGAGAGAAGAGAGAAAGAAGAAGGAGAAAAAGATTCGGTAGAAGAGAGGAGAAATGAGAGGAGAGAGGAGAGAGAAGAGATGGAAGTGTAGATAGAAAAGTGGGGTATTTTAGTCTTTTTGGGAGGTGAAAGATGAGAAAAGGTTATGAATTTAATTAAATTTGTGTTGGAGTCACAAAGCTAATTTCAGTACCAAAAAAGAATATACAACATAAATTTTCTATTTATTATTACGAAATTTGAAAGTGATCATATGTTTTATTTTTATTTGAATTTGGATACTAACTCTTTTGAAAATAAAACATGTGGTCACTAAAGAACCAAAAGTTACATAATACTAAAGAACCAAAAGTCACAAAATTGCATATAAATTGTTACCATTTATGAAGTAACATGTAGATATATCTATAACCATTTGATATAAGATGTTTTACTTTTCATGCCACTCGTATAAACACTTATATATGAACATTTCAATATATATATATATATTGAGGGAATGTAAAATTTGTTGCTAAAAAGAAATGTAAATATATATATATATATATATATATTGAAAAAAATGTAAATGTATTGCTAAAAAGCAATTCCAAACCAATTCAGCTTCATCCGACTATTAGGCGATGCTCGCTATGAAAGAGTCCTCCAACGATAGTTTGAAGTCATCTCAACTCCAAACACTTGGAAATTATTAGTATTTTTACTGTCTTTTAAGTTCAATTTATTTTTTAGTTGGAACAAATTGTTAAACAAAGTTTTTTATTTTCTTTTGAATATAATTTGACATTATTAAAAAAATGATGGATCTAAAATGAAATGAGAAGAAGAAGAAAAAGAAAAACAGATAATAAGAGGAAAATAACTCAAAATACTCTTTTTATTTTTAAAAGATGTATTAACTAAACAACCACATTTCTGTGTGTTATAATAATAGATAACCACAACGAAATTAGATAAAAAGAGAATGCAATAAAAAAAAAAAAAATTGTATCAAATCTCAGTTCAGCTTTGTTTAACTATCTATATGTTAATGATACATCATGATGGAGAAAGTGACATCTTACTTTTAAAAAAAAAAAAAATTGAATGGATCGAAAGTGACATCTTATTGCATAGAGACAATTAGCCAAATAGGTCAAGATCCATAAATAATTGGGTGAAAGGCAAATACCCAAAAGATTTGCAAAAATGGATTTGGGTGTGGGGGTGGAAAATCATAAATACCCTTCACATACAAAGATTTTGGTTTCATTTGATTTCAGATGGCGGGTCCCGTCTGGCACATTGAGTGGCGCGCATGGAAGGTGAAAGTTGAGCAACAATTAATGCAATAATATTAAGTTTAATTATAATATATTATGCAATTTAACTGTTATCATGAATAAGAATATCGAGATATGTACAATTATAACATATTTTAATATCATGTTATTTTTATAAATCGCATGTTATTTATTATTGTATCATTCACATTTGCTCTTATGAAATTAATATCATGAACAATAATATCACGACATATATAAACGTAACATGATATTTACCTATATAAATGATAATATTGAGATTAACGGGGATTATATCAGATAACATAGTATTTTGTCTTATATTAGACTAAGAAAAAAACATATAATGAATTAATCCTCGCATCCGCCTTGGTCATCAATGTTCCCTTAATCATTGTTGTCGTTCCACCATGTCATAGATGTCTTCCTTACTATGAGAACATGCTTATCACTAAGGCAACAATCTTCTCTCGTGGGACTCATCTTATACATCGAACGTCGTGTAGAACGATTTAATGACAGAGAAAAATCATTATCCTCATCGTCACCCACCATAGTGCAAACCTCAACATGTGAAAGAATTGAAAAAACAGAGACATGAGATGTTATGCCGTGAAATACCATCAAATTACATGGGATATAAGAATGTGGTTAGATGTCACATATTTATGTTGTGCCATACCAAATTATAACGCGTGATGTAAATTTTTTTATTTCATGTTACGTAGTTGTATGTCATGATGATCAAGAGTTTTACATGGTATTTTGTTGTGTACCTCTTGATTTTGGTTTGGACATGATGTGTTTGATCACGATACATACAAACATAACATGGTATTTGCTAATATGAATGATAAGTTTAGATATACCAGAACATAACAAGTAAATAACATAACAAGTAAATACCAGAACATAACAAGTAAATTTTATCAAATACCTATGACACACTTAGAACATAACATGTACAGTCTAGTTTTCTAATTTTTTTAAAAAATAATACACCTAAATTGGTTATTTTATATATATAAATAAACCAAAAAAATTGTAAAATTAATCTAAAATAACAGAATATATCAAACATATAACTAATATATATATATATATA
>OVAF01003684.1:0-11710 GCA_900406245.1 Odontarrhena argentea
AGCCAGTCTCTGATTGGTTCATATATGTTGTCGCGGATCGATCTATGATTTGACGAATGAGATTATAATTTGAAAAATCCAACGGATGAGAAGGACCCTAAACAAACACAAAAACGTAATTTATAACCGTGAGATCATGTTGATCTGACGGTCGTAAACGATTCAATAAAATAAAATCAAGATAAAAAAGTACGTCAGCCAGTCTCTGATTGGTTCATATATGTTGTCGCGGATCGATCTATGATTTGACGAACGAGATTACAATTTGAAAAATCCAACGGGTGAGAAGGACCCTAAACAAACACAAAAACGTAATTTACAACCGTCAGATCATGTTGATCATGTTGATCTGACGGTCGTAAACGATTCAATAAAATAAAATCAAGATAAAAAAGTAGTATCTCTTTCTCTCTCATCAATTACTTTTTTACTGAACAATTCCCGTTGAAAAGAAAAGTCAATCATGGCGGCAACGGTGAATTTACAGGAGGTTAACGCGGCGGAAATCGAAGAAGACATTGCCGAGATTCTTCTGCAATCGCGTGAAAGGTGGTTAACCCACGAGTAATTGGTCAGGCTGTTTAGCCAATGGAGAAGCCCACTGTTCCCTATATCAGCTGGTTTTCCTGGACCAAACGAAGAAGGTTTGTTTTTTTAAAACGAGCCTAGAATCAAGGACGGATTGATGTGGACTGATGTACAACAAGATCGGCGCCATGTACAAATTTACTTGTAAAATATGGAGCATATTATAGTACTTAATTTATTATAATTTATGTAAGACATTCATGAATCATGAACATAATAAACCGAATATAAATATATTTTGTCAGATTTATTAAGATAATAGACCAATTCTATCAGAGCAAACAAAATAGGCCATTTATAAAAGCAAATTATCAAAGCTAAATATGTAATAATTACTATAGATCATTATGTAATTTAATTAAAAATCCAAATTCAAATCATATAAAAGACAAAAAAAAACACACACACAATTAATAGAAGTTCATATATGCATGGTCTAGTGGTCTGCATTTAGCTTCTACGTATGTGCATGTAATGTACATATGAAATTAATTGTAAATGATTTCTAATTAATCACAGAGAATTTTAGTTGTTAATTAGTAGTATATATAGGATATATATATATATATATATATATATATATATATAACAAAAGACAGAGAAGACACAATCTACTTGGCCCACTTAACACAAGCCGATGTTCTCTCCCTTCCCAACACTCTCTTCTCTCTTCGAGCTTGCCCTAAATCTCGTGTGATCCTGTGGGATCTTCTTCTATTATTATCCCCAACACTTGATCCTTAGTTTAATGCTCACATGCTATATATATTACTTAATTTCTCGTTGGAGTTTAATCTACAAAATATATACATTATTAAGCACATAAACGAAGACTTGACGTTGCACTATTAAATTATGTTTTGACCGTAGACATTTGCCACATTTGGGTTCTATATTGTAAAGAAATACAAGACAATGGAAAATATGAAATGGATATGAAAACTAATGAATAAATCTCTCATTTACCAATTTCTATAGAGAAACTTTCTCTCTCTATATATATATATGTTTATTTATTTTTGTCAAAACTTGGTCACAAATGGCCGATTCAATAACCAAATTCCTGCAAAATTATATAGAGATATTTTACTTATGTTTTTGTTTGTTTAAAGTAAAAATGGTGAGACTTTTACAAAAATATGTATAAATGTTTGACCCCTAACTAATTATACATTTTCAACTTTCCATAAGGAACTCACCAACATCATTATTCACAAAACTTGTGGTTGATATATTTGGGAGTTGCAGCTCTTGAGAGTTGAGACTTGAGACTATAACAAGGAAATGATACATGTCTTTTTAAAATTCTCATAAACAAGATATATTCCTCATGTTCCCAAAAAACACACATCCTTTCATTTCCAGCGATAATCAAATTCTTGATATATTGATTGATAGAGTATACCATATTCACTTGTCAAATAATTTGTTAATAGACCACAACGTATCTAATTTGAATTTTTATACTTGGATAAGCAGCGTTCAAGTGATTTTGTCTATTGCAACTCTATAAAAATAAAGAATAAAATCAACTCAAAATCCTAAACCAAATAGAAGATCTAGTAAATATTGAATGTGCACATCATTGGAAAATAGTGGGATTCCTGCCTGATATATATGTAATTTGTTTTTGTCATTGACTACTGAGAAACACAGTGTATGGATGGATGTTGACACATAAATATGCTCTGTAAGGATATATATTATTGAATTGCATATATCTTGCGGCACTGTTTAAGCTCATAGCACGTGAACAAACTAACAAAGGCATGTGCTTTTTTGACCAATATGATTAATTGCAAAGTCAACTATTAACTCTTTTGACTGCACTCTTATTGGTTGCACGTCACCATTTTGTAACAATATGGAATTAGTGTTGGGGAGGGTGATACGGTAACACCATTCACAAAAACTATTAAGTTGTTTGTGTTACAAGAAGTTGTTTTTTGAAAATTCAGACAGCTGCATACGATCATTAATTACTGTTTGGCATAATTCCGTATACTTTTAAAAAAAAAAAAGTTAATAAAATTTACAGTTAAAATTAACAATATTTCTTTTGCTTTATTAAAACTTATTGATATACGACTAGACAACTACTCAATATTTTAGAAATGATAAAAAATTTATTACTTATTTACTATTTTTAGTATCATCATAATGAATTATTCAATAATTTATGTTTCCAAATATCACTTAACTAAAATAAATTCTCTAATGTGAGAAAACAAAATTAAAATTGATAATACACCAATAAGTTATCTTGAAAAGTCCAAGATTATTGTAGTTTTCACCGACGATTGATTCGTTAGAATCAAAAGATTAATTGACATTAGAAACGATGATTAAAGATTTTTTCCTTCTTAATATTAAAGTTTTCATGTTCACTTCAATGATAAGTTTAATAAAGATCTCATGGTTCATTTTCGTTAATGTAGAGAAAAAACCCAAATGTAATTTTTAATTAATCTTTCCAATTTTGAAGAAGAATACTCCCGTAGACATTTCCAATAGCACAACAGAAGCTGATCCTAACAGTAACTGTCCGTACACTTTAAATTCTTCTTTAAAAAAAAAAAAATGATCTTTCATTTTAATGTAAGTTCTCTCGCCCTGACCAATATTGTAACTTGATTGTCTCTCTCCAATGAACCTTCGCGCAGACATAAACAGCTCACTTCCATTATTATTACTCCTAAATTAGTATTTCTTTTTTCTCTTAAGACAAAACTAAGAACTTGCATTCATTAACATGTCTCTTCTGTCTACTCAATCACCCTCTCAGATCAATTCTTCTTCTTCAATTATCTCACCACATTTCAACATACCAAAATGCAATTCTTATTCTTCCTCCTCATCTCAATTTCACTTCTCATCACCACAGTTTCTGGATATGGCTCAACAGGAACAATCGCAGCAGCTTTTGGTGAAAACGGTTTCTTCTGCGCCATTGATGCAAGTGGGAAGCAAGAAGTTATCTGTTGGGACAAAGGAAACACTAACCGGTCCTTAAATCGATCTCCCGGAGGAGTAATCTCCGGTTATTCACCTCCCATGTCATCTCTCTCCGGTGGTGAAGGTTTTCTGTGCGCCATTACGTCGAACACTTCGCGTGCGTTCTGTTGGAACCTTAAAGATCCTTCTTTGAACCTCGTTCCTAAAGCTTTTCAGTATAATTCTTACTCACAGATCGCTTCTGGCAAAACCCATGTTTGTGCTATAAGTGGATTGTATTATTCAGGTCCTGATTATGGTCCTGTTCATTGTTGGGAGTATAATGATACTTCTAATTTCAATTCTGGGGTTCTGTGGAACTCTTCTTTTCATAGTCCTTATATTGATAGTCTTATGTTTCGTAAGATTGTTTCTGGAGATGGGTTTACTTGTGGGGTTACTAAAGATGGAAACTTGGTTTGTTGGGGACCTAGATCTAATGATGTAGGTTTATTATCAAAGAACGAAGAATTCGAGGTTTTAGCTTCTGGGAGAAGCTCTGTTTGTGGAGTTTTAAAAGCTTCGGGTCAACTTGAATGCTTTGGTGATGCATATGAGTTTGGGGAGTTACCGAGTCGAGCTCGGTTTATGGCTCTTTCGGCTGGTTCGAATCATTATTGCGGTATCCGAGAGGATGATCATGGGGTTGAGTGCTGGGGAAGAAATTTGAATTCTTCGTCTTCAGCTCCTAATAGTTCCGGATTTGCAGCGATTTCGTCTTCGGATTATACAACTTGTGGGGTTCGAGAGCTTGATTTGGTTCTTGATTGTTGGAGAGTTCATGATTCTTCAAAACCGGATTATAGTCCACCTCTGGAGTTATGTAGCCCCGGGTTGTGTTCGCCTCGTGGTAATTGCGGTGATGGTTGGTTTGCTTTCAACGCAAGTATCTTAAAAGAATCTGAGCTTACGAGCTTGTGTTCGTTTCATAACCTCAACATTTGTTTACGCTGCGGGATGGATTGCTTGGATGGCTATTTCCCTTCAAGCGCTTGTAATCCGAATGCAGATCGAGTTTGCACTCCTTGTTCGTTATGTCAGAACAGTTCCTGCTCTGGTATCTGTAAGATTCATGTTGCCAAATCACGGGCGCACGAGCAGAAAGAGGTTCGGAAACTAGTGATCATCATTGGATGCTCTGTTTTGGGGTTTTTGGTGATGTTGGTCGGCTTGTCTTTCATTCCGAAGATGACAAAAGGTCGTAAAAGAGATGAGGAAGAGAGAAGCAGAATGACTTGTTGCTTCTGTTTCGATAAGAATTCTGTCGAAGCTGATCCTGATCCCGTCCCTCAATCGAATCTTCTCCCTACTGCTGTATCTCTCGGGGAGACCAAAATCTTCCGGCTTTCGGAGCTGAAAGACGCGACTCACGGGTTCAAGGAATTTAACGAGCTCGGAAGAGGTAGTTTCGGGTTTGTCTACAAAGCTGTTTTGTCTGATGGGATACAAGTCGCAGTCAAAAGAGCGAATGCTGCAACGATCATTCACTCTAATAACCGAGGTTTCGAGTCCGAGCTAGAGATTCTTTGCAAAATCAGACACAACAATATTGTGAATTTATTAGGGTACTGCTCGGAAATGGGGGAACGGCTTTTAGTTTACGAGTACATGCCGCACGGCACACTCCATGATCATCTCCATGGAGATCTTTCTCAATTGGATTGGAGCATGAGACTGAAGATCATCTTGCAGGCTGCAAGAGGACTTGATTACTTACACAACGAAGTAGATCCTCCGATAATTCACAGAGATGTGAAAACGTCTAACATCTTGTTGGACGGCGAAATGTGCGCAAGAATTGCGGATTTCGGATTGGTAAGCTCGAATGAAAGGGATTCGAGCAAGAGTGACAGAGAAGGCGATGTGTATGACTTTGGTATTGTTCTTCTTGAGATACTAAGCGGGCGAAAAGCTATCGATAGAGAATCTGATCCTCACGGGATTGCGGAATGGGCGGTTCCTTTGATCAAAAAAGGAAAAGCAGCAGCAATTATTGATAGGAACGTTGCTTTGCCGAGAAATGTTGAGCCATTGCTTAAATTGGCTGAACTAGCCGAGCTTGCGGTTAGGGAAAACGCGAACGAGCGACCTAATATCAGAAATCTCCTGAGTTTTCTTGATCTCATTGTCAAGTCTGGACTCACCTTTTAATTTGCTGAAGCCTCTCAAAATGTGAAATATATTTCGGCATTGTTTTCGTTTCCTCGTTACAAAAATTGTATAATAATTGGTTATCAAAGTAATAAACCCGATAGATTTGTTTGTCAGATTGAATCAGAAGTGTCCTTAGTAGGTGGCTTGATTGTTAATAGTACGAAAACCAAAATTTATTCAGCTCAGTCCATTTTGGCTATGTTAATCAGCTTATGGATGGATATATAGTCAATGGTTGGTTTTTGTGACCAGAAAAAAAAAAATGGCTGAATCAGTACGAAATATGGAACCGGTAGTCTTATTAAAGATATTGATCCAGTTTTGGTTTGATGACATTATCTGGGTTTAGACTCTAATGGTGATGCCATGTGATATCGGTATGGTGCTTGAGCTTACCCAAAACTTGAATACCAGCCTAGAAACATAAATGGTTTGAGCCATGTCTGGTGTAAAGAATTTGGGGGTTATTTTTTGAGAGTGATGCAAACGAGTATTCGTTGATTCGGAAGACTAGTCGAGGCTTAAAGTGTTGACAACCCAAATTCTATCAACAACTCTTGTGGGGGATGCAATTGCAATTGCAAACTAGGCTCTTACCCTATTTACATTATACCCACTTAGCCCTTGTTGCTGCAACAAGCCCAAACACTAAACCCATCTTAAGATTCGCTGATGTGTTGACTTGGCCCATTCCTCAATACAAGCGGGATAAAAGGTATGAACCACGGATACAAAATCACGGTAAGTCTCCATGGACCACAACAACAACGGAAAAAAACTAGTTTTTTTTTTTTTTTTTTTTTTTTTTTTTTTTTTTTCNCCAATGCAATGTAACAGATTAGTACAACCCTGAATCACTAGGCGGATCCAGCGCTACCTCTGAAGACATTGCACTTTTAAACCACATACGAGAAAATAATATCCCACGACTCGGGATAAAATCCTCTCTTAGACCACTAAATCAACCCTTAGACCGAGAACAAACTACTAACACTGAAGGAACAAAACCTATGCTGAAGTTCAAAACAATTACAAACTACTGGTCCTAATGATCAGAGTGTAGAACTTGACCCAATAGTATCGACACCAGAGGCGCATCTTCAGTAGGTATTGTGGCTCCGGCTTTCACTGTTCCGATCCTTAAACCTAAAACGGACAAAACTATCCGACTGACACTCATCCGGTTCAACCGGGGCTGAGACTGAGAAATTCCGGTAGTCGGGCTTTGATGGAATTGTAGCTATCGTCTTCTTCTAAATTTCCAGTGGTTCCGATCTGCTCGAGCTTACCCAAGGCTGACCGCTCCACCGTGTTCCACTACAACTCCGCTGCCAAGCACCGCTACTCACCGGGTCCAACCAAAACGGTTCACGCCTCTCCTCCACGTCTTCGAGTTCCGAGAGAGGATTTAGAGATCGAACGGTCACAGCTTCCTCATACTCATCAGAGCGTGTAACAAACTCTGTTTCTCCGGCGAGAACTTCTGTAACCATCCGTTCTCCGTTAAGGTCGGATTAGCTCAGGTCCTTCGCGGCGGCGCCATTGTCGAGGTGTCCTCTGTAAATCAAGCTAAGATCGTTGAAACAGCCGGCGCGTGTTCTGTAATCGTCTCAGATCCGCTTCGATCGCACGGTGGGACCCCGAAGCATCGCCGTTTATCGTTTCTTGCTCCGGTCTCGAAGCTCTGCTCCGTGACTCCATTGGTTTCGGGCCGTCGTGTACAACTCCATTCATCCGCCGCCGTCTTCAACATCTCGACCGTAAGGAGCTCTTCGCCACCACGTTACAACGCCGATTTGACCCGAGAAGCTCCACGCCCACGCCGCACCAGAGAGCTTTATTTCTCTAAGCACTAAAGGATGAGAAGCCCTCTCACGGCACCGGCGAGGAGCGCCGGTTACCGGAGAGGCAAAGCTCAAATTTTTTCCGACGAGCCTCTCTCTCTCTAAAATTCAAATTTCAAACGAAGGAGGGCGGAAAAAAACTAGTTTTAGTAAGCTACTCCTCCAACGTAGGGTAGCTTGTTAATTTACTTTAACATGTGTTTAGTTTGAGATGCTCTTTTTTTTCCCTTAATATAACCTATAATTTTCGTTTGTTTCTGTTAAAAGTTCAAATGGCCTAACTCTATTATTCCCCTATATGCTTTTATATAGTCTAGGCAATTAAACAAAAAAACACTTATTGTACTTCATAGTTTTACCTTTTTTAGATACAAAATAAAAAATGGCTGGATATAGTTTTAGTTTTGAAAATCTTGAACAGATAAAAAAGGTTTAATCATTATTTTTGTAATTTACCCGAAAATAATAATTAAAAAAAATTTTCAGCCGTAACTCAAATGTAATTGCGATAATGTACGCCTCAGTATAAATATTTTAATAATATTAGGGATCACACTTTTTTATCTTGTCTATCATGATCAATAGTTTAACTGTTTAAGTATGGTCTTTGTTCTCATCCTGATGACGCGAGTGCTCTCTTGTTCAATGTTGTATCGTGTTAGTTGGATAGATATTAAAACAGATACAAAAAATCATCTAAAATTCGCCTGAATTCTATAAATATTAATAGATTGAGAGGCGGAAGGAATCTGCAATCACATAGGAAAAGTAAATTATTATCTAGGTTACATCGGATATGAAAAGAGTTGCACTAACTAGCGGAAAGTGGAAGATGGAGTTTAAGGATCTTCCAAGCGAATTGGCGGAGGAGGTGCTCTCGAGGGTTCCGGGGACATCCCTGAGAAGAGTCCGGTCTACTTGCAAAACTTGGAACACTATATCCAGATCTAAGAGCTTTGCAAAGAAGCATCTTGCCTTGGAAAACAAGTTAAATATGGTGGTCATGAAGGTGGATTTGAACATCTGTTTGATGAGCATCAATCTCGACGACGAATCATGTATCATCAAGCCTCGAGGTAAACTTGTTAGCCTAGAGCCTTCCAATCAAATCGATATGTCTCACGTCTTTCATTGCGACGGTTTATTGCTATGCGTGTCGATTGACCGAACGAGGGTCGTGGTTTGGAGCCCTTATTTGGGACAAACCCGGTGGATCGACCCCACACCTAGTTTATTCCCATTGACGTGGTATCGGTATGCTCTTGGGTACGACAGCAACACCAAATCTCACAAAATCGTGAGAGTTTATAATCCTCACCCGTCGCAATCTGAATTCAACATATACGACTTGAACAGCTCCAGTTCTGGATGGAGGGCTCTTGATTTCGGCGCCACTCAAAACTGGATGACACTTAATCAATACGAATGCGGCGGCGTGGTCTCTCTCAAGGGAAATGCCTACTGGATTGTTGTAGACAATGACAATAATGATGATGTTTTCCTAGTCTCTTTTGACTTCACCACCGAGAGATTCGGGCCACGCCTGCCTCTGCCCCAGCGCCTTAATTCTACTTATTCAGATGCTCTGTCTCTCTCTAGTGTCAGAGAAGAGCAGCTTGTGTTGCTATATCAGCGGTGTGATACTTATTTCTTGGAGATCTTGATTACCACCAAGACCGAGCCGGATGCTGTGTCGTGGAGCAACAAGGTCTTCTTACAAGTCGAAATGAAACCACTCACTGACTATTTTATGTTTGTTGCGGGGAGTTTCTTCATCGACGAGGAGAAGAAAGTGGCTGTGGTTTTTGATAAAGGAGTACCTCCAAAGGGGCTGACAAGCTCCTCTCGCAACGCAGCTTACATCCTTGGAGTTGATGGATCCCTGAAAATAGTGGATCTCGGAGAATCTCCATACTCAAATTTCCCCCCGATACTTGTCGGCCCTTATGCTCCAACTTTACCAGAGCTTAATTAATCATCTCTCTGTTTGAACAAGATTCTATATCTACTTTTATTTTGTTTCAACATGATGATTACCTTACTATATTCCAATTCGCTTCTCATCTTCGAGTTCGTGTCCTTCGATGAAGAAGCTAGCTTGTTTCTAGAAACTGGAACATATGTAGAGGTTGTTCTTCTCTTTCTAGTAAGGAACAACTTTAAGGTTGATAATATACACACAACAATCTCTCATAACCAGGAACTCCATAGTCTCTCACTGGGCGCAAATACTCATAAGAAAAAACCCATAAATCCAATCCAAATATAATCTCAAGAGATGTTACCATCATGCTTAAACACACAAACCCTTTTCTGCCTAGCAAACACACACTAGAACCCAATCATAAAGATAGTTAATTGGCTGTAGCAAAGCCTGGCTTGATTTAGCCGAAAATATCGAAAACCATGTCTTCATCAAAACTCTTCAACAAGGTCGTCTTCAGTGAGGTTAAGCACCTCAGGACTAAACACTGAGCCATTGTACAACAAGAGCGTATGAGAATGGCCTGATTGCGAGCTTGGCTAGTAGAGCTGCCTCGGATGAACCGTAAACTTGGTGCAATATATGACTTGGTTGTGGTCCATATCAGCATGTAATACAATTTTTTAGGATACAAAATATATTATTTTCGAGTAGTAAATTTGTATTTTTATATAAAAAAGTACGTAAGCCATATCAGTTTACAAACAATAACACATAAAAAAAACATGAATATCTAAACATTATTTATATGCTGAATTTTGGTCTATTAATTCATAGAAATTTTATAGATAACACAATAAAATTACCTCTTCGCGGTCCTCCTACCAATCGGAAGCCATCTGAGTCAAACCCATGCTGTGATCTACCGTTATTCCCGGTCAAGTTAAGTAGCCTCTTATACAACTCTCATTTCTTTCTCAAGTTGTCATATTTACTTTAGAAATATCCAAATGAAGATTTATACCAGTTTCCCCAAAAACTCCTTACAAATACGATGTGTTCCGATTTTTTTTAGGTAGCTTTTGCTTGTATCTAACTAGTTGTGGATGTGTCTATAGCTCGGTAAACTGGTGTGAATGTATTCAAACAGATCAAACCAAATGGACTCAAGCAGGTCGGGCAAAATGGGTTCGGAAGGAGTTTCGTATAAGACTTTAAATGATGATTAATATTGAGATTAATAAGAAATACATAAGGTCAGGTCGACCCAAGTGAACATAAGATGTCCTAAATAATCGCTATTCTGTTCTATTTATAGGGAGATTACTATTCGGGTTAATTCTCGGATCGGGTGGGCTTCAGGTCGGGTGAACCGCCTTTAAAGAGTCTTACGGGCCGGCCCAAGAGGCTGATTCTGGTCGCCCTAATGGGCTGAAATCAAGTGGTTTGGGCCTTCACATCGGCAGTGGGCCTGTGCTAGGCCTGGCCCATACACTAGTTGCTTTGATTTCTATAATTTACGGTAAGACAATTATATAGTTGATTCTATTTTTTGGCAAAATAATTAAATTGTTTAAAAATATAATAAGTCAATAAAATAATACATTACGACCACTTCCAGATGCATCATCAGCAGCACCATCATCTACACCACACTATCATTAGACTAGTCCAGGCTTAAAGAGTTGACAACCCAAATTCTATCAACAACTCTTTGTGGGGATGCAATTTCAAACTAAGCTCTTACCCTATTTATCATTTAGTCTAAAATCTCATTATTCCCACTTAGACTAAGCCCTTGTTGCTGCAACAAGCCCAAACAGTGAACCCATCTTAAGATTCGTTGATGAGTTGACTTGGCCCATTCCTCAATAAACAACAGAACAAGCGGGATAAAAGGTATGAACCACGGATACAAAATCATGGTGCGTCTCCATGGACCACAACAACAACGGGAAAAACTTGTAATTTAATAGCCCTTGTTTAATCATTTTTTTTATTGTAATTTATCCGACAAATCAAAAATAGATATGAGCCGTAACTCAAATGCAATTGCGATAATGTACGCCTCAGTATAAATAATTTTTAGTAATATTAGGGATCACACTATTTATTTTGTCTATTATGATCAATAGTTTAAGTATGGTCTTTGTATGGGCCCGGCCTAGCACAGGCCCATTACCGATCTGAAGGGCCAAACCACTTG